>JAWWMW010001231.1:162642-174460 GCA_035048345.1 Echeveria elegans
TTTGGGGTCAGCTGCTGTGTAAATTGTGATAGTAGCTCTTAAACTTGAAACAGAGATGAAATGTTTGGCATGAATTGGAGAAGACTAGAATGTAGTTAAAATATCAATTGGCTACTACTCCCTCGGTACCATACTGTTTTTTTCCATTTTGTATTTTTGATGTCTAAAAATGTGTTTCTCTAGTCTATTTATTTTCTACTTACTTTTTTCCCTATTTTATCTCACACAGTGTCATTTTCTTACGCACCAAGTTCAAATTAAAAAATCAATAAGGTACAGAGGGAGTACTACTATGTAAGGATCGCGGGTTCCAATGTGGATAGTATGTGGAATTCAAATAATGCAACTGAAGTACCAAACTTCCTCCATGTTCTGAAACTTCGAATTCCAAACCTGTCTCAGCTTATCAGTGGAATTGTGAAAGACTATGGAAATTTTTGTAGTAGGTGATTGTCTTTGCGTACATAGCAGCGTCGAGGAAGTTCTACCGGAATCTGAATCAGACTTCACAGTTGTTGACAATCTAATAATCACTTCAATTTCTTTCTGACCTATATGCTCCATTTCATTGGAATTATTATGGAAGTTCGAGGAAAGAAATTTTGAAGAAAAAAATAAAAGATTACAATTGTGCAAGGGAACAAAGTTTCATTTTAAGATGCACACTTTCCATAAATTTAATATTCTAGACATAAATCATCAATTTCTAAGTTTTTCATCTCTTTTTCTTCTCATCAGAATTTTGAAGATTCAAATGAAGTGTCACGTTTAATTTAATTTTTCTGCTTCGGGCGAAAGCAGCAATTTTGGGACATGCGAGGCGGCGATTCGCATCCCGTCGTTCGCCGACACTTCACTCCAATCTCATTGTCGTCGTCATCCAAATCTGGCACTCCCCCATCCTCCTCTTCCTTTGGAACCCCATCTTCCTCCTCATCTAGCAGAATTGAGGCGAGCGAGAATGGAGAATAGGAAACTGACAGAGATGTTGATGGATTCGTACGAAAATTGCGTCGTTTTGCAGTCGACGATGACGAAGAGGAAGTCGACAATACATCTTCATCCTCGCACACAAACACATCTTCACCGTCGTCAGAGTTATACATCTCCACCACAGGTTCGGTTCTGATCTCAACCAGCACCAACCAAACGTTGAAAGGCCAATCATGCTAGTGGATGATTCTAGATGGTGTTAATAAGGCAAAAGCTGCATTGTTTGGTAAAGTGAGACTATTTGTCACCTTATTTTCTTGATGGTTCTAAAATGGATCTGAAGGTGAAGTGTGTTGCATGAATCAAAGCGTGTTTGAGACTGTGGGATTAGACTTGAATTTGATTTAAATGGTCCTTGATGGTGATGGTGACGTTTCACGGGTTGATGTTGTTTGTGGTAGTGACGGAAGACGGTTTGTTGGTGGCTGCCCAGGTCTAATGGTTTGTTGGTGGCTGTCGAGATTTGGAGGGGGTCTCGGACGCATTTAAGAACTGCCACTCGTTCAAGCATGAGGGTTTCAGGTGTCGAATCATGTCGATGATGATTGGATTTGGGCCAATTTGGAATAACTGGTTCATGTTCCAAGTTACTTCTCTAACTTGGAACTCAGTAAGTATTTCACTTCTTATATGCGGAGCCAATCGGTGGGAAGTAAGAGGTCTTTCATTTAACTATATCTACCGCAGTTAGATTGCTCGTTTAGTTAATTATTTATTTTATTCAGTTATTATTAGTAGTATTGGTCATGAAAGCGATTTCGGATCGATGATCGCTTTTCCATTAGTCTTAAATATTCATGAATCCTATATTCCGGGCTATATGTGTGTGTTGTATACTTGGTTGTATATATTGACATAGTTTCATGGAAAACTGTACAAAAATGAAGTGTTCACGATTAGCCGCCCAAAATATACGTTGGCATTTGTATGATTTTTTTAAGTCTAATTATTTTTAAAATCTTTTATAGTTAATTATAATATTACTAGAGGTGAGTCCGTCGTCCCGACGGAACCAGATATGTGAACATACATTCTTATCTATATCTCTATTCGATTCTCCTTATTGTTTTCAACGTTTTCCACTATAATTTTATTTTTTAAGTCATTTGATTTCCCTCAAAATTTTCAATGTATTCCGTTCAATTTTAAATTTTAAAATTTTAATTTATACATATGAATTTGTAAATTTTAATTTTTTTCTTATTATTTTTTTTGTCATATTCTTATTTTGTCTTATTCTCCTACTATTTTTAGCAACGAAATTACAGCTTTTAACGATAAAAATTTTCGTCGCTATATGTGCGGTGGTGGACAATAAATCTATATATATAAAAGAATACCACCATCAACCATTTACCAACCACTCACTTTCCCTCACTAATTCCCTTATTTTTCTCACTAAAGACCTCATTGCAATAAGACTTTGACAAAAATGCACCTCCCCACCCTCCTTATTTACACTACATGTCATCCATCACTATTCATCAGTATTTGATTGTATTTGACCAACTGATCGTATTTGATTGTATTTGATCAGGTAAATTTCAAAAAAAAATATAAAATTAAGAATTGAAAATTTGAAATTTGAAAATTATAAATTATAAATTATAAATGGAGCGAAAAACGTTGTAAAGTTTAATTAAATCGAATGAAGACACCGAAAAATTCCCGTCGGGACGACGGAAGTGCAACTAGTTCTATTATATATGTAGATGATGTTGTACGGATTCGGACAAGCGAACGGCGATTAACTGCAGTTTTGAAAAACAATTATTAACTAAAATTGTGTCATTTTTCTATTAAACAGATTTGAGCCTACTAAACCCTTTTAACAAAATAGTGTAGATTTGCCTTGCTGCAGTTGACAGGTGCTGGCCTGGATCTTATCCCATGTTGTACATTTCACTGTGTGACCAGTGACCACATTACTATGCAAATACAGCTTGATTATTCAAAACGAAAGTTCCATCAAGTGGTTGAGCTATACCATTGTTACTTTCGCCATCTTTGTTTAGAGTTTCTTGATTGGCTCATTAACCATTATGCTTCACTCTTTTACTCAATATTTATCATTAAAAATGTACTGATAGTCGCACTTGTTAGACTATAATTGCTGAAGAAAGAATCCATATACACAAATGCATATTTTAATATGTTCTACTAGAGGTGAGTTCGTCGTTCCGACAGAATAGCGTCATGAACATATATTTTTATTTATATCTCCATTCGAAATAAAAAAACTCTAAATCGAAAGACGAGGAGAAAAGAACTATATGGGTTACCACATAACTCTGACCAAGCCACGTAATAATTCACAGTAAATAACTCATGTCCAAACCCTCTGGAATTTCGAAATTGAACAAATTGCTGCAGAATGTATCTCTATATTCTTCTTCAGTGCTTCCATTGATTGGAGTTGATAAAATGGAATCAAGGCTGTATTGCTTCTGCTGGTTGTTGCTGTTGTTTAAGGATTCGAAGCTGGAATGACTTGACACATAAGTTGCCTGGTATCCCCGATTCTGCACCAATCCACTGCCAAATTCATGGCCTCCTTGATTTGAAGGCGATTGCGTGTCGTCGAGTGTACAACTCATGGGGCTGCTCTTGAAACTCTCGACCTTGACGCCAGGAATATTGATATTGTTATTATCATCAACTTCCGTGAGCTGTTGTGCATGATCCACAACACTTGAAGGGTAGTTTTGGAAATGTTGAAAGTGAGCCATGCTAGGGTTTTGCATTTCAAATGTGTTCAAGGGAAGTAATGAATCAGGACTTTTGTGTTGTTGTTGCTGTAAGGTCAACAAGCTGGTGGCTATGTTCAACAGTTGTGGGTTGACAATTTGTTGGTTAAGGCTTAGCAAATTTGAGAGATTGAGAAGAGTGTTTTGGTTGCATAAAGCTGGATTGTTGAGCCTTAAGAGGTTTGTAAGCTCATGGAATATATCGATCCTTGGAGTGTGTGTCAATGGATCAATCCCGTTCCTAAGGAGCCTTTTACGTATGTGCGTGTTCCAGTAATTCTTAATCTCGTTGTCAGTTCTTCCGGGTAAGCGAGCTGCAATAGCCGACCACCTATAATACCCCAGAAGGTGATCAAGTTAATACCTTGAAACTGGCATGCATCTACTTAAAACCAATGGGATGGTACAAATGTGAAAAAAAGACTTACTTGTTGCCAAGAACACTATGTAACTGAATGATGGCTTCTTCCTCTTCGAACGAAAACCTTCCTCTCTTGATATCAGGCCTCAAATAGTTAGTCCATCTCAATCTACAACTCTTTCCACATCTTTCAAGTCCTGCAAGAACATATTAACAACTCTAATAAATGTTGCAAGTCAAGGGGGTACAGTAATAACCATAAGAGTGTTGTGTGTAAGCCTACCAGCATTTCTTGGGAGAGTTCTCCAATTCCCAGGACCATGAATCTGAATATATTGTGTAAGCTTCTGATCCTCCTCCGGCGTCCACGGCCCCTTTTTCAACCCAATACTCTTTTCGCAACACGGTGCTCTACCCATGATTTCAGCCACTTTCCAAACTTTAGAGAGAGATGAATCCAGGGATTATATTTGTTTTCCTTGTGTAGTGAAATTATATTCAAAGTAGAAACAATCGAGTGGTTTTGTGTTTGGCATACAAGTTTGGTGCATATATATAGATGAAGGTAAATGGCTGCGTTGGAAGGATTAAATTAATGTCAATGAGATTTGGTGCCGGCCATAATCTGAGACAACTCAGTCTCTCAAGGTTTGTTTGATTCGTGTAAAGTTAGATTTTATGCATACGATACCATGTTGTCACCTTATGTATGCTGTTCACTTAGTACAAACCAATAATCTTTCACCACATTATCTCCTCTTAGTTTCGTTGTTTTGTTATTTCACAAACTAACACAACCTTACAATCGAGAAAACAAAAAACTAACACTGCGTTTTTCTATTCCAAAATGAGAAACCCTCACTGTTCCATGATAACTTTTTAAAAATGACATTTTTAACCGTCATTTTTAACCCTATGTTGAATTTTAGTAGGGTTAGCTTTTTCTTGATGATAAAGACACATTAATCTCTCTGGCAGTGAAAACTATGTACTAGGTTTAGCTTTCTTGTGCTCATGATCTACACGTCTCGTATAAACTTGCGTTTACAGTTTACACACGACAAAAATGTGTTGCTTCTTATTGACGTGGATTGCTATTTGCTAATAACTCCTAGCTACACAAAATTTTACATGCTAAATGATAAAATTAATGTCGCAATTGGTATGTTCTAGATATCTTTGTTTTGTTGTTGTATCTGTTCGTTACCGAACTTACATATGCATGAAGATTATGCTCGATAGTGAATTTTCAATGAACAAGAATATGCAATCAGGCCAATATGTTATTAATAAAACACTCCCTCGGTCAACATATGTGATGCATGTTGGTGTTTCGGTTCTTTTTTTTAAGAAATGATAATGGTTATGTGAGAGTAAAATTAAATTAACGTGAGAGAGTGCAGAATAAAGTAAGAAATAATTTTTAATATGAGTGAAAAAAGATGAGAGAATATTACCATAAAAGGAAATATGTAAAACTTAATGGAACGCCCAAAAAGAAAACATAAAAAAGAAAATGAGATTGATGAAGTAGTAAAACTGCAAAATAAAAAACTAATTCCATTATGTTCGTAAGAGTAAATGATTTTGTAATTGGTGGATGATAAATAAACTACTTAAAACCAATATAAGAGAAATAAAAATGGGGAAAATTACCGAAAAGACCCGTAAAACTTGAACATCGAATTAGTAAGAAGAACCCGTATAAACTTAAATGAACCCGTTGCTAACAATTTTTGAATTTTAAAAAGTATTTTTAAAAGTATCAAAAAACCTTAAAACTTTCAAAGAACAAATATGAAGACCAGTCCATTTAGTTATACTTTAAATATAATTTTATGCATTCAATAAAATTTCGATTTCAATTTTATTTAATTATTATTATCTATTTTCAAATACTACTTAACATTTTATCAAAAATATAACAAAAATAGTTGTGAATTTTTTAAAAAAAAATTATAAAAATCTTATAATTTATTTTATGAATTTGTTGTGATTTTTTAAATGAGTTTTTTAATAAAGAATATAGTAATGAATAACTTTTTGCAAACTTTAAATTTTTACGGATTTTTCAATAATTTGATGTTTAACAGTTGTTTAAAGGTGAAAATTAGATTTTGCGAATCTTTTCCGATAATTTTTCTTAAAAATAATATTTCATAGTCCCTTATTTGAAAGGGAATACGAGTATCTATCCACAATTAATTAAAACTACGTATTTTTAAAGAATTCAATAAACTCATTTATGTTTAATAGTAACGTCGCTTTCAAATTACAACATTTAGCTATTAGTTACCCCGATGTAGGCGTAGCATAGGAGAATCTTGTGTATGGTAAACTGATTGATCAAGTCTTATCAACCGACATTTTTAGGGCATGAACAATTGGTCATCACTCACATTCATCTAAACTTTCCAGTAGCGTATTCCTTTCGAATTGATAACCCCTGATAAGCATCATTAGTACATAGAAAAAGTGACAGTATGAGTTCAAATTAATGACCAATAATATGTTGACCGTAATATTATTCTCAGCTTTCACATTCTTAATATTCTCTTTTTAGTATTAAGAAGTTAAAGTTGGTTATAATGGCCGCACACTGGATTAAAACTTGGACACGTGTATCCTTTGACTACACATCCGTCAATTTTTTTCATGTTTGGACCTACCAAATTCACTACTGTTCTGCCGCGTGACATCATATCCAGATGTCTTTCACTCATACATAGTCAACCTTCTCCCCCATTTGTCAGTTTCTCCAAGTCATATGCATACTTTCTAGTTTCTAGGGTCTCTATTTCATTTTTAAACAAAATCAATTATGCATGTTTAGAGAAAAAATTATTTAACTACAGTATCATATGAGTAATGCAATGCAGTCCAAGAGATACTTCGGAGTGCAATTTTAAAGAATATTAGCATACAAAAATTATTTTATAATCTGATATATGATTATTAGGTTTATGATTAACATTTTCATAGTATTAGCTATAGATCAATACGAGTTGAAGAAGGCATTGAAAAGCAGGTGTCAAATCTCATCAACCATCTAACAATAAAAAGTGACTTAGCTCAAGTCAAATAGTATCATTGTTTTTGGTATCATTCATCTCTACTTGCCAAGAATTAGCATAAAAATGTCAATACTTCCTTTGGTTATGGTAGCAGGTCTACACATTTTCATCACCTTCTTTTTCTTGTTCAAATTGTATTTCACTTTCTAGAAGGTCAATGTGCGCATGATTATTTTTTTGAATATTTTCTATTATGGTTTATACTCTCATTTCGTGATTAATTATTCAATTAATGTTGATTAATTAATCAGTACTTTCTCTTAATTTTCAAACAAAGTTCTTTTTTAATTATACTGGTATGTTACCTATTCAATATCCCCCCACAACAATTGCATGCTACTAATATCGTATTCTGTGTAAAATATTTCTAATCTCTACTTTAGGCGACGAAAGTCATTCTCATTGGCTAAATTATAACTAATATCCTTGTCAAAGGACATTAACCTTATTAATTAGATTGAATACGCAGTCTTAACACGTTGCGTTCTCACAGACACAGATCTATTCGTACGTAATATTCCATAAAAAAATCGGAACACTTGTGAGGACCGAAATTGTTATCGTTTAAGTATACCCTTATCACGATCAACCCATAATCAACCGATAGTAGTACTACAAGCCAATGAAGTTATTGTTATTTAAAGGGTTCGAAGCTAGTAAGCTTCTTGATGCATCCATGAGAAATTTGCTTGCATAGCTACAAGAACAGTGGTTGTCGGGATACACGGTTGATGATATCAGTGAGCAACATGAGCATAAAACTAGGTATATTCTACACACAAATGATCTTTTTTCAGGAAACCTTTATGTTATTGCACACAGCTAATACGATGTTTGTGTTTTTTGCCCTAAACTATGAAGCTGTTAGGATGTATTTTTAATACACACATACGTCCAATGTTAGTTAATTTGAGATTGCGAGGTGTCCAGTTATTTCCAACAAACTTTGAACGACATTAGGGTTTTTATTCATAACAATTAACAGGCCGTTCGTTTGAATTATTTTGTCTAGTTTAATACTTAAGTTAAATACCATTCCATTAATGCTTATGATGACACTTTACAAAGTGTTATTGCTAATCGACTTATGTGTCTGACTTTGATGTCTTTGTTTTGCTAGCTCGATAGACTTGCTCCGTGAGACAACCATGCATCATTTTTGTGTTGCATGTTGTGATACTCTGTACCAAGAGAAGTTGGTTATTTTGCCAACGGCCACTAACCACTTTAAAATACGATGATGATGACGAGTATAAGCGTGATAATATTTTTACAAAGATGAGTGTCCCAATAACTTTACACCTTTAAAAACAAGTACAATTTGAATGGTGCATAATCATTTGGTTTCTTTTCTTCTTCCTAGAGAGTCTAAGAAATCGTGTACTTTTTTAGTTTGAATGCGACGGTTTCCATATGAACCTGGATCAAAAAGAGAACATTGGTCTTGCTATTATTTTAGGTCCAACTACTTCCCGAAAAGCTATCATTATCTAATATTTCGAAACATTCATATACTTTGACGAATTATGATATCCATTGCGTTGCATCACAAAAACTGTATTGGAATATTTAATGCGTTCTGAATGTTTGGATAAATTTGGGTTAGGATTTCTAGCAATGAGCTGCTGCCATTTAGTACAGTCACCCATAAATTAGGTAAATGACATAGTTTAACGATTAAATCTGACTACTGGACTAATTAAGATCTTCATCTGTAAAGAGAAAAAATAACAACTATTCACGCCGATACCAATAATACAATTACCATCCATTTAAAAATGTGGAATGAATCATGTGGTAAAATTCGAACCAATAACATTTTAGTTTTAATGCATAAAAAAATCGATTAGACAATTAGCCTTGTTGACCTTTAAACGTCATAAATGATTGCTGCAATTTACTGTTGCAGCACTCAATCTTAATCTGAGAATTTATTGATCTGCGCTTTGGCGATTTGATAGGAAAGATTGTAATCTTCTGTTTCCTTGATTCTTGCAGAAGGATGGGATGCGTTCTACTGTAGCAGAGAACGACAACAATTACAGAGAAAATACATTAATTCTATTTATGTCCTACCGGGTTCTTAGTATTGCATTTTTGCCCCAAATTCAATATCGTTCCTATTCTTCAATTTCATTGTTTGACTTGAACAAATCTGTAGCGGCGGGAAGGCTTTGACCAGGTTGGATCGACGACGAATGCAACGATGGCGCTAGACGTTAAGTGTTGCCGGACGAGATGACAATCGAGTTCGACATATTCATATGCAGAAGGCATCTAGGTTAAATATATTGTTGGGAATAACACATTCATTCACGCGGAAATTGGCACACACACAATCACGAAATCGATCCGCGGAAATTAAGCGAACACGAACACAAGAAATTTAACGTGGTTCAGTTACCTCTCGTAACCTACGTCCACGGACAAAAAGAAGGAATTTTTATTAGCTTTTTAGTCGTACTGATTACATAACCTAGCATTGTATTTATAATAACAACAACTAGGATTTCTGTCTAGAGTTTTAATTTCACTGAGTTTGGCTCATTGTTTCAGGCTTCAACCCAACAAATCTCCCACTTGAAGTCACAGAACAATGTTCGTCTGGACTTCACCAGTGTTCTTCAGTAATCTGTTAACGAAACGTCACTATTCCCACACCTCTAGTTGTCACCAGCCTTCTTTATCACTTAGAAGTCTTCGGTGAAACTCCACTGAGCTTCAACACACCAGTCATGGATAAACCTGTCACTGACTCGTTCTCCTCAGTTCCATTCGGCTCCCACTACTGCAAGCACATCTTGCCGGATCCTGAAACGCCCTGAGAACAACAAACACTCTCCATACTTAGCAAGACCTCTTCTGGAGATGTTTCAACAGCTGGAATTCTGGTTCTCCTGACCCACTGTCTTCTCGGAATCTTGGCTGAAACACCACTCGTGCTCCCACTGCCACAAATACCTCTGACTGGTCTACCTGAACCTTTCCACGCTCGATCAAACTGAATCTCCATTCTTCACCCAACCAAACACCCCTTCACCAACCAAACTACAACAACACAACCAAACAACCACCACCACCACCACCGCCACCAACACTACCACCACCGCCGCCACTACCACCACCAAACCACCGCCACACCACCATCACCGCCACCACCACAGCCACTGCCGCCACTACCACCACTACCCCCGCCACCACCACCACACCATCACGAACACGACCACCACCGCCATCACCACTACCACCACACCACCGCCACCGTCACCACCACTACCACCATCACCGCCGCCGTCAGTACGCCGATCGAAAGTTGTGGTGACTGATCGAAAGTTGTGGTGGTGGAATTAGGTATAAAGGTGTTATGAATGAGTAAAATGGATGAATTTGTTGAAATATTTATAAACAACAAAAAATTCGAGATGATTTTGAGAAAGAGTTTGAGTTTAGTTTTAGTTAAAGAAGTGAATGAAAATGAATTCTAAACAAGTTCAAAATCAAATTCAAACATTGGCTCAAATCATGTTAATTATGTGGGCCTTAATGTTTTCATTGTTAAATGTGAATAAGGAATGCGTACACTATTGATAAATGATACGTAGTGGGTATGGATTGGTCTTGGAGGCTTCCCTGTGTTGTACGTATTAAATTCAATTTTTTTGTAGAGTTATAGGAATGTTCGACAGTCAACACTGTTAGAAGCATATTTTTGTAACAGAGAAATGAATTTAGATGTAAGATTACGAAGCTGGTGAAAACAAGCATACTACTTCATGAAGTCATCTTTAGCAGTTTAGCACCAAGGTACGGTTCTGAATCTGCCTGTTGTTCACGTTCAATATGTGTTCTCAGAGTCTGGGTCCTAGACCTTTAAGATTGGGTGCCTTGATATCGAAATATAATATACCCTGAGTCTGAACATGCTGCCTGTTGGTACGACAAGAATACGGATGAAACAGACTAATCATCTCATTAATTATATGAATCAAAAGAATATATGATCATCTATATCTATCTTTATAAAAGATTAAGAAATGGTTGAATCATCAAAACTAAAATTATATTTTTAACCCTATTTCTATTATTAATTACAAATATGTCATTAAAATTAAAGATAACGGACCCGGTCGGAGTCATTAGATAAAAATTAAAAATTAAATTAAAAATTAAAATTAAAAATTAAACGAAAAACATTTAGCATTTTTAGGTGAATCAAATGGAGATACAGAAAAAATTCTCGTCGGAACGACGGGAGCGCAACTAGTATATCATAAATATTTTGTTCAATAATTAATAAAATGCAGTCAAATACGCTCATCCGTCATTCTGAATTTAGAATCTATCCAATCAAATACGGGTGGTGATAGGATAAAATCAACACATGGTGGATGCATTAAGGTTATGAACGTCCTCATAAAGGCTGCATAGTACACTGCCACTGCTTGCTTTAGCGATATAGATTGTGGAAGAACAGAACATAACCGATCGAAATCAACCTTCCTAAGCCTGTATGTTTCGTTCATCTATCTACATTGACATACTACTAAAAACGATGACAACCTGAAAAAAAACTTATTGAGGACATGCAATTCAGCATTGCCAAGTTTTCTAAAATAACTCAAATTCCAACTGCTCACCTGATA
>JAWWMW010001231.1:223859-238852 GCA_035048345.1 Echeveria elegans
TTAAAAAAAGTACCACGTTCTTAAGAAAATATAACGGATTCCAATATACAATATAAAATATGAAAAAATACATTTTTATTAGTTTTCCCATAAAATGGAATCAATGTATATAATAAGGTATACAGCACGGGAACATAGTCTGGAAACAGGATCAATGAGTGATAAGACTAATGAAAAAACGATCATCGATTCACAATCGCTTTCCATGACCAATACAAAACAACCCTAAAGAAAATAAATAAATAAATAATATACGAGTAATCTAATAGCAGTGGGGAAGATGCTCAAATAGAATATCTCTCACTCTCCACAAAGTGGCACCGCAGATGAGGAGGAAATTATAACTGAGTTCCAAGTTAGAGAGATAACGTGGAAAAGAAACCACTCATTCTAATTATTCCTTGCACAAACATCACCGGCAGAAATCAACCCTGGCGCCTCTTAATGAACACTAGTATCACTTGTTCTTTGCAGCACACTTGCGTTCTGCACATGTCCTGTCATGGTATCTCCAATAAACGATACATCGATTAATAAATAATCACTGCATGTATGGTTATTCATTGATGGAGATTTAGTATGCAGGCATGTTGAGTCGCTTGGCTTTCGTTTTGCGGGCACGGGCCTGGTGAATAACTCTGTTAGATCTGGAAGTTTCATAATGTAGTCGTTGATGGATGAAGTGTGGTTTAATGAAGTCCACTGCAAATCCAGTGATTCCTTTTGCCCACTATCCAATTCAAATGACTGGAAATTGGGGATGACATTGACCGGAGGCAAATATCACATAGGCATCCCAAATTCATAAGCATTAGAACTAAAAAAAAAAAGTCCAACGAAGAGTTTCCATCTGTACCCACCATCAAGGAACCCCTAGGATACGGATCTAATATTGCTGACGGATGGCCAACAAAGTTGACACCAGTTGGCAGTTGCATCGTTTAGACTAATTTGAAAGACAGGTGCTGATGCCATCGAGAAAGGGATGAAAAGCTGACGAACGGCATATCGCGAAGCGCCGCCACGCTAAACATAAGTAACTTTACACAAATCACACATAAGATTTTTTTTATTATTTTTAGCATTTTTATACAATTCTTGTATTTTCTTGAAAGAACATAAGTGTTTTTATATCATCACATTTCTCCAAGTAATTGTGTTCGTTATAATTTTTATGCAGTTAATTCATTACAAATATACACATAAACACTAAAAAAACACGATGAACATAAAACACCTGTTTCCGAATGGTTCTCACTAGATTCGGAGTCAGTGAACTATATGTTAAAAAATTTAAAATATTAAAAAATAGAATAAACATTTAAAAACTTTGCAAAAAATATTTAATATTTTTAAATTTTTAATAGAAATATGTATGAATTGTTGTACACTTTATTTTTTAATGTATGTATATTACCGCCGCGCAATAACACTATCAACAATATTTGTTACCGCCGCATCTCATCGGAACGACGGGTTTGACACTTGTATAATCTATGTAAACTTTAACTTCCAACTTAATAAACTTTAACTATAGCTCACTTTGGCTAGGTTTGGATCAAAGAAACTTTGGAGGAAAATATATTATAAAAATGACGAAAAAATATCTCTTGGAAAAAATGATGGGTGTTTGGCTTCAAGGAAAATATCATAATTTTTTTTTTAAAATTCCTCATCATGTATGGATGTTGTAAAATTTCCTGAAAAGTTGGATGATTCTAACTGATAAGTCTCAATCCACAAAAAAATGTTCAAATGTGCAAGACATTGGGCTACAACACGTGACAACGAATATTGAAGGTGAGCATAATGGGCTCTACAATGACTGACTAATAGCTTCAAAATCCAACTTTGGAAAAACGAGGCAAGAAAAAGAGGTCACTGAACATCTTCAGGCTTTGGGACACAGTTGGCAAGAATTAGTAGTTCATCTTCATCGTGTGAGATCAATTTGATATTCGCAGTATGCTCTCTTTTACCCTAGGTGAAGTTTGGTCTTTCCGTGCAGGTATGGTTGCACAAAATTGGATCGGACCGGAAGCCCAGACCGGACCAGAATTTCCCGGGTCCGGGTGGACCCGGACCGGCCGGGTCACATTTTTATTTGTTTTCCGGTCCCGGTCCGGGTCCGATCCAAACCCGAAACAACAAAAAAAATTAAAGAAAAAATCCAGGTTTCCGGTCCAAACTCGGTCCCCGGGTCGTCTACTCCTTATAAATCCGGGTTCCGGTCCACCCGGACCCGGATAATCCAGTTCCGGTCCCGGTCCGGGTCACCCGAATGTACAACCCTACGTGCAGGTGCAATACATTCTAACTCCTCGAGCTTCTTTCTAGTTTGTGAAGCGTGATGTCAAATTGGTGATAGGCTCAATCTTGAACTTGTGACAACAATTTGATAATTACTAATCATCCCCTAACGAAAATGAGGGTGAGAAGTAGCAGAAGGTGAGCATCCGAGCCACCTCTCGTAGTTGTTTATGTTTTCTTAATTTCCGTGTTGAGCACTCAAGTTACAATCATTTACAAACTGGATTCGCTTTTGATTACTTTTCCGCTCTTGAATTGCGAGAAGATGTCGTCGGGCAGGTGATCATGCGTGCAACGTTCAAACCTTACCTCAAGGCACACACGAAACACTCCGTGTGCTCGGATTGTCACCAGATAGATTCTTTTTTGCGCCTAATAATTCGATAGCAGCTGTGAAACTAGACGTGCCATTTTAAACTATTGAAACTCACAAAGTCCATTAGAGAAACGACTAGACAGGGTACATTGCTCAACCTTGTAAATTATTTGTGTTACTCTGATCTTTAGTGTAACTACATTAGATATATCAAAATTGTATTTCATTCAGTGTGCGATGGTTTGGCCGACGTATCTTTCGCTTCAAACTTTCAACTTAATAGTGATTGCAGATACTTGGACTTGGCTTAATAGTGATATCTTTTGCCAGACCAAGAAATATATTTTCACCAATATCTCCGTGAAGTTTGTCGTGAGTATGTTGGTAAGTTTGAGGTTGCTTCATCCAGTTTTCCAAAACAATTGTTCCATCAATGATCAATCTAATAGAGGCACAAAATTCTTGGACTAAGTTTTGATTTTGGATGGTACTCTAATTCATTTCAGCATCCATTAGTCTTTTAAATATATTTTTTCTCATTAGGTATTCCAATGTTATGACCATTAAAAGCATTAAACATATTTAATTTTGTGACGAAGCTTGAGATTTCTTAACAAACTGGTAGTTTTTAAACTCGACATTAGAATTCCACAACTTTGTGCCATTATGTTGTGTATTTATTTAAAATGAATGAATTTCTTATAATTCAAATAGATAATTATTTAAAATGATTTAGTTGATTTGAGATTTCTGATAAATAAAAAATTCTAATGCAACAAAGTGCAATTCAAAGTTGCTCACTGTTTATACGTTGAGTTGCGCAGCTTACAAAATGGAAATTTTATTATTGGGTGAAGAAAGTTTCAGAAGATGCACTTACTCACACATTAACCTCTCTCACTCTTTCTCAACTCAAGTGTCATATACCACACCACCCATATTTATACTACGACACATACTCGATGGAAGACTAAGAATAATTTGATCGCACAGCTACAAATACTCACTTTACGTATTCTACACAAATATCTTCTTCTTAATGTTTTCTATAATTCTCTAGATTATTCTTAACCTATCCTCTTCTTTTTTGTGCTTAATTTTTTGAACTATCCTTTTATTAATTTGAGTTAGGGCAAGTAGGCATTGTAAACTTAATATTATATATGCGTTTGTGATGAGAGGAGTGGAAAACACAAACAAACAAAAGGGAAGAAGTTGACAGCAGAGCAAGCATCGGATCCTCTGAAGAATCAACCTGACACTTGGCATTTGGCAACCTTCGCGTAGTCATTTGTTATTGTTTATCCACTTAAGCATTAGTAAATTTGTTACACAGTAATCAGGATCGGAAGTTACTATGTTTAGCTTGGTGCCCACGAAAACTGGTGCCTGGTGGGGCCATCGGCCATGGAACAAAAAACACTTGGCCATTAATCTCACCATCCCAATGCCCCACAAAACATTCACCGCGTTTTTTTAATAGCTAATCACAAATTACACAATTTCATAGTCTCCTTAAATTCAATAAATTTCGACGTCACAAGAATCATGAAATTTATAATAACCTCGACTGATGATTCATTCAATTCGTAAAACGAAAAATATGTTAGAAAATATGCATAAACAGGAGAAACATGTAGAGGATGAATTACAAGGGTAGAACATAATAATTACAATTGAACAAAAAAATCATGTGGACAATCAAATCGATAGATAAACAGAGAAGAGATACAAAATTGAAATACGGCTATGCATGCACGATAATTTAAAAAAAAAATAGTATTGTTTTCGTCTGGTGCTTGAATTTCCACTTGGCAATCTGTCTCCCAAAATACAACAGTCAAGCCGTCAGTCACCTTGCACCGAAGTGAAAAAGGCGAAACACATGCTATCTTCAGTATCGCCCAGAACTCATACGAATTGAACTCACACAAAAAAAGGATTGTTGTTGTTGTTCTCAATGGTGTATTTTAAAGAAGTAACGTCTTCCATTTATACAGGCATCGATCTCATTCTTTCAAAGCTCCCCATGAAGTCAGTACGTCGTTTTTCCCTCAAAGTTCTGATTATTCAGTCCAGAAAAATGCATATTAGTGAGATGATAATGCTACTTTCATCCCAACTTCTCTTTAACAAAAATATGTCATTTTGTTAATAAGTAATACACAAACCCTAATTCAAAACTCGATCATTTTGCATTAGTATATGTTCAATTTAATTTATCGCAAAACTATATTATTTTGAATTTGAAGCATCTTTCTCTTCGCACAACTTCACAACAAAATATATAATACTTTCGAATTGAGATGTTATGTAACAGGCTCCACTTTGGAATCACATATTCAAGAATAAAAATATATACTAAAATGACTCAGTCTATTGACACAAAATCCAAATCATTATTGTGCATTAGTTATGAACACAAGGTACGTGATCAATGTAACTTTTTTTTTTTCTTTACTTTTTTTTGACAAATTCTCCATCCCAACCTCAGCCATTTGGCTTCCAAAGCTGAGGCTCGGGTGACAGAGTATTTTACCGCTCTGTTTCCTTATCCTTCCTTCTCAAACACTCTCAGTAAACTTAGCCTGGTAGATAAAGGTTGCTTCCTTTCTCTCTCTCTTGTTCTCAGTCTCTATAAATACTCCCTAGAATCTCACATTTTAATGTCTTGCTCTCTCACTCCTCCTAGCTCTTAATGCTAATATATCTGCTCTACTTCCACTCCCTAGCTCACCAATATCATCAATTTATGGCAAGGTAACATGTCTTCTTCTCCAATGCTCTCTTTTTGCTCAACTATTTCCTACTTGGGGTTGCTGTAACTCCTAACATTTCGTTTCCGCATTCGGATGTGAATCTTGATAAGCTAGCTCCCAGCTCATATGTCACTAATGTAATACGATTTTTGATAGAAAAAGCAACCATTAGTTGTTCTCCCCGTAGGGGTATTTTTTTTTCTTTTCCATTCTGTGAAATGTGCAATTGATATTTTACATGATGAGGAAGTGTTTGTGTATGAAAAAATGCATTCGAGTTCCGTCGCTATAACCGAATCAATGTTTATTTGATTTTCTAGTAATTAGTTTGCTGTTTGTTGAACATTCTTGGGACTGCTCTTTTTTATAACAGGACCTGCTGGATCATTGACAACATTGGTATAGCGAAGAAAGTGAGGCATGCGAGTAAATCACCTCCATTGCAGATTAAAGACTGCGGAGCGTCTCGTGAATGTCCTCAGTGTCATTATCTCATTGATAACAAAGATGTAACACATGAAACCAATCAGTCTTATGTATTTTGAGGGTGTATAACTAAAGTAGACTTTTAACATCCCCGCTTCCTTCTGGTTAGGTCACCAACGAGTGGCCAGGTCTTCCAGCTGGTGTTAAATTTGATCCATCTGATCTTGAGCTTATTGACCATCTAGCCGCAAAATGTGGTATTGGAAATGCAAGTCCGCATATGTTTATCAATGAGTTTATCCCTACACTTGATGGAGATGAGGGAATTTGCTACACCCATCCGGAAAATCTTCCAGGTAACGCTCGGTTAATTATCATTCATTATGTCCGCTAGTTGCACAACATTATGCTCGCTGCATTGTTCTTCTCATGGAATTATATTCTAATGCGCTAGGTGCTATGAAAGATGGAAGCAGCATCCATTTTTTCCATAGAACAGCGAAAGCATATGCTACAGGGCAGAGGAAGCGCCGCAAGATCCAGACTCAACCAGAAAAGCAAGTTCGTTGGCATAAGACAGGCAAGACCAAGCCTGTTTTGGAAAATGGTATTCAGAAAGGGTGTAAAAAAATCATGGTACTTTATTATAGCTCGCGGAAAGGATTCAAACCTGACAAAGCAAATTGGGTTATGCACCAGTATCATTTGGGTACAGATGAGGATGAGATGGAAAGTGAATTTGTAGTGTCGAAGATCTTTTATCAGCATCCAAAACAAACTGAGCATGATGATAATGTCATCAAAGATGCGGATGTTGAGGCCATGTATCAACATTCGAGTCTCAAGACCCCAAATCTCAGTAATTGCCGTTTCCAACTTGCGGGGACTTCATTACTAAATGATGTTGATACCACTGCACCAATGGCTGGACAGGTTTGCTAATTTCCCTTGTTTTATGATCTACCTACCCTCTATACATGCTTGCTTTTCATAGTTTCTGCATTTTGTTGATTATGAATCACAGTTCAATCCAAGTTGTTATGATGGCCTTCCACCGTATAGTGTTACGGGAGTTGGCTTGAAGGTCACGGGATGGTTGGCAAGCGAATCTAAACCTCAGGCTATTGAGGAGTTTAGTCTGAATGATTTTGATGAGTCCTTGCTCTGCAAAGAAATCACGGGGTCTAATGCTCCATCGAGCTTCAATGATCCAAGTCATTTTCCTTCAGGCATTGATAACAATGTATCTAATCCAACAGAAAATAATCTCATATCAAGTGGCTTTGCGGACCTTGAGAACTTAGAGCTTGACACTCCACCTGAATTGTCATTAACTGTAAGTTACTTTTTCGTCGTTGTATCGCCTTTTGTTTGTTCTTGTTACTAATAGGTGTATATGACCTTTATGTAGCAGGGCTTGTATTTCGGATCACAATCACAAGACAGCCTTTTTGATTGGTTGGACCAAATATAAATGCATAGACGACGCAGAATGCTTCATTCTTGCAGTGGACTGCCATGCTATATGCGATCTACATTCGTCACTCAGCTAATGGCATAATGATTCCAACTCCTGAGAAGTACCGTGAGTTGCTCTCATCCCGCGACCTGCATTTTCCCAGTGCGTGTAAGTACCAACTACCAAGCTACAATTTGTGGTAGTCAGAAAAAACAATTCAACTAAATATCGATCGAATGAGCTTGTAAGGCCTGCTCTGATGCGGACTGATCTTGTTCACACTACTTAAATTCTCATTTTTAGGCGCTGTGTTTGTTTCGTATCATATCATATGGAACAATGTATGAGGTGAACATAGCCTGAGAAATATTCCAGTTAAGGTTGAGCTCACTGGTATGTTATTAGTACAAACTTGTATTTGAATCCTTTGTTGTAAATCGATGCTTCACTACATGCATTGCCAACCTATAAAGCTTGGAATTTTATAAGGAAACAAACTAAGATGCTTTGATTTTGTTTCCATGATCCTTGAAAAACAAAAACAAAAAACACTTATTCATTTTCCACAAAATTTTATTTCCATCCCTTAAATCTTATACAAACCAAAACAGAGCAGTAGTGAATCCCTAGCAGCAAAAAAATATGCACTCACAGCAAGCACTAATCAACCACAAGATGAAAAGATATGAGTAGCTAAGATGTACCCTTTTCAACAAGATACAAACAAGAGTCTCAATCCCGATCACGGCAGCATTGTCAGCTGACTACATCCCATACCACGATCAGTCTTCAGTCACATAAAAACTTCATTAGCTTCCTAGGATACGATTCCCATACGGAAAGATCAACAAGCAACTTGTTCAGTTGTTCATCTAACTCACTACATAAGGACTCTGCTACATCACACAGATTCGAAACATGACTAATCGTAGCTTCCTGTGCCTCCGACTGCATCACAAAATCAAACCCAAAAGAAAAAAACAATCAGTTACAAAAATGAATTCACCTTTACTAACAGCTCATCAACAACCATAACAGCATCAGAACCAGGCTCTACCGATTCAACCAAAACGGCACCGTCACTTTCATCTCCAACCGACACCGGCCGCTTCTCAATCTTCCGCAACGAATCAGTCAAAAACTCCCAATACCGAAGCTCCTTCCGATATTCATCTCTAAGTCTAAAAAGCTTGTTCCTTCTCCATAACATCCGTTCCTGCTCCAGATCTGCTTGGGCGGAGGCTGAACCGGATGATGGTTCATCATCAGATCGGCGTCGTCTTTTACGGCGGTATACGAAGCTGTCGTCTTCGTGGCAGAGTTCGGTTTGGAGGTCGTCGTCCCAGTCAACGGGGCTGGACATTTTGTGGAAAGAAGCGGGAAAGGGAAGTGATTGGAGGGAGTGGAAAAAAAAAACGGTGCTCTGAAATTCAAAATTCAAACAAAGGTATGAACGAAAAGTGTCTGCGAGATTGTGAAGAAGACGTGCAGAATCGGATAGGTGCACCCACATCCACTAGTTGTACCAAAATTTCTCTCATATTTTTGGATGTTTTTGGTTTAAAATCTGAACTCGACGTAAATTGTAGATATTTGAATCAGTTACAATTCTTTAATTTAAGTCGAATTTAAATACTGAGTCGAAGGCATCCGAAAATAGGAGAGAAGTTATGATGCAGCTAGTGATTGCACGAACAAACAGATAGACTTTTTTTTGCTTAGGGGCTAGTTGGGAACACATAATTTATCCGTTCAAAACATTCTATATATTGTTGGAAAGCTGATTTAAAGAGCTAAAATTCTTTAGTTTACGTCAAATTCAAATTTTGAGCCGAAAACATCCGAAAACAGGAGAGAAGTTTTGGTGCCCGATGTGAATGTACCGGAATCCAAGACGTACTGATCAAAAGAGGAATCAGATCTGGTGCAGCCACACAAGTAGCTGCATCGTTACTTCTTTCGTCTTTTCGGCACTCTTCGACTCAGAATCTGACTTTGACGTAAATCAAAATCAGATTCTCAGCCGAAGGGTTCCGAAAACGGGTGCGAAGTTACGGTTCAGTTTAAAACAACACTGAACAAAATAGATTTGACATTTGATGCTTATGAGACTTGTTGTGAACACATTGTTTGTCCGTGGAAAACGTTCTATATATCGTTGGAAAGCTGGTTCAGAGATCTACAATCCTTTAGTTTACATCAAAATCAGATTCGGATCCGAAGGATGCCGAAAATGGTTGCGAAGTTACGTTGCTGCGAGTGGCAGCACAACACCAGATCAGAATCCATCAAAAGAAAGCACGAGCGCACAATTAATAAGATTGGTAATCCAGTATTCTTTTGATCTTTTTTGCGCATAATTAAAAAAATAATAAATTGTGATATATGAAAAATTAAAAAGTAGGTGGTAAAGAAAATAGATTGTCATGTGAAAAATAAAGTAGAAAGAAAAATTGTCTATAATTAAAATAGAATCTAAAATGAAAATAGAAAGAAGAAAGATGATAGAGGGAGTACTGCTTAATAATCTAACTATCTAAGCTTACAGGTAAAATAGATTCAGCAGACGTCATTTTTCTATTAATCATACTCCTATATTTAAGACCGTTGAAGCTTTTAAACAATTAAGTTCGCTTTCTTGCAGTTTTGATTGCTAAAACAATTTTAGTTCAACTACCGTGTCGATCTTCATTCCGATGGAAATACAGGTGAAACAGAATAATCCTCGCACTGATTACATTAATCGAAGAATATATGATCATATACCGTAAATATTTTGTTCAATAATCAGTCCAACGTCGTTCCGAATGTGAAATCTACCCGATCAGATATAATTAACAGTTGATCAAATACACAGACAAATACGGATTTGATGACATGATTTGTAATAAATGATAGAAGACACAAATATTTTTAGAATTAGATGGTAGAAATATGACAAAATAAATTATATTATAAATATAGATTCAATACTCTCAAATAATTATTTTAATTTGGAAAAAGAGTTATGCTAGATGCACTTACGATGGATGAAATTTTTTACTTTTGGTTTGAGGTCGCTTTGAAATTTCAATGACAAACTACCCTTAAAGCTCACCATACCACAAAATATGGGTGATTTGATCATTTTACTTATCAGTACCCTCAAGGGGCTACGTTGTCCCTGACAGCTGTTGAACAAAATTATAAATTTGCGAATTTCAGGTTTACTTCAATTTATATGGGCTTAAAATTATTTTTCTTGATAAGTGAATATAAATAGTAAATGATCATTATAGTTTATAAGTTTAGTATCAAAACATAATCATCTTTTTATAGCACATGTGTTCTAGCGTCACCTCCACTAACGTGCAATATCGACATTTACGTCCTCTGAAAACAATGTCACAAACTCTCTCGGATCACGAAGACAAAGAATTGAACCTATGACCTAGTTAGTAACAAGGCAAGGTTAACGCGTGGCACTATCATATTGGCTTAAAATTGTTAAAACACCCAATTCTCGCAACTAATTAATTTTCAATAAATCATAAAAATGAAGCAAACCACATTCCATAAAAATCCAAATTAAATAAAATAACACCAAACAAAATTTCAACTTTTTCAAATTGCATACCCATTGACAGACCGTTGACCGCTACGTCCCTAACCCCTACCCCACACTCTAATATTTTACTGACAATACTACCCCTCCCCGTGTCATCACATCAATACACACACCCTGTGCTCTCCTCTCTCTACCCATCTCCAATTTAACACAAACTGTATTCCGCTTGCTTTTTGAATCGTCTCCACACTTCTTCCTCATAAAAAACACAGCACCAAAAAATGTCAAATCCAGACATTGCTGGAATTTTGGAGAATTCAAAGGAGCTTGATCGGTTGAGGAAGGAGCAGGAGCAGGTTTTGGTGGAGATTAATAAGTTGCATAAGAAGCTTCAAACTAGTCAGTTTCTGGTTTTTGTTACTTAGCCTTAGGGTACTCTTTGTTTGAATAATATTCAATATTTGTGTTCTTCTGGATTTGGATTGATTTTTTGTTGTTGTTAGTTAGATCTGTTGGTTGGTAGTAGTGCAGGTATAAATTTTGTTGCTTACGGTTTGTTGTTGGTGTTAATTGTTCGAAACAACGAACGTACTGTGCTGGTGTACAATTATAGAAGTGGATTTTTTTTTTTGCCCCGTAGTCCTTGGATATTTGAAAAATTAGTAATAGTTGCGGACGATAGGAAATGTCACTGACTGGGATAACCATTGTCCATTCATTTCTTGGTAAATATGATTGGTTACTAGTTTGCAACTTCTTGCTAGACATAGTGTGTCATTTCCTGATATGCATATTGAAGTATTAAGTGATACATTCTGGTTATGAACTTGTGTGGTCAATTGCTCATCACAACGTTAGTGATTAGGCTGCTAGGAATTAAATTGGCGTCGCGATTCTCCCTGTATACCATGAAATAAATTGATGAGCTTAAAAAGTAGGTGAGGTTATTTGTTTCCAGTCATGGTCTGGTCGACGGCCTTTTATTGAAGGTGCTATTTTTTGATGTTGTTATATCTTCATTGTAATAAAGTTTTGCATTTGTGTGAAGATCCTGAGGTGGTTGAGAAGCCTGGTGATACTTCCTTGGCGGAGCTTAGATATTTATACACTCATGCAAAGGAGCTTGCAGAGAATGAAGTGCAGTACGTATATGTTCAATTGTGTTTTACATAAATAACAATGTGAGATTGCTGTCTTAATTTCTTAAAGTAAGAAGTTAGTTCAATCTTCAGTCTAATCCAACAACACAGTTCTATGGACACAGTGTGTTGGTAATTATTTGACTTAAGGAGGTCATCCGTGAAGCAATATAATGTGTTTGTGCTCCATTGCAGTGTCTCTAATCAGCTGTTGAATAAGCTGGAAGTTCTCTCACCTTCTGCACCCCCAGGACAACAAAGAAGGCGAATGGGTATGCATTTATTCAATTGTCTGCAGAAAGTGACTCACTGTTCACTAATGCACATGCTGCTTTTTTATCTCTCAATAATTGAGTCCTTTATTCCGAATTCACTTAGAGGGTAATGACCTAAAAAAGAAGCGAATGAAGGTAGATGCAGATAGCACGCGTCTATCCCCTGCCATACGTAGCCACCTTGAAAGTTGCACCAATCTTAAAGGAGAACAGGTAATTATTCTTGTATCAGATGTATTTGTAACTTCAAGTTTGCCAAATCTTCCATCAAATATCCTTCATGTGTAGTACTTTCATGGCTCAATATATTTTGTGAAAGGTTCAACTCTAACATTTCAATTCAGCAATGCAAATATATGTTGCATCTTAAAATTTCTTAAGTAGTCAGAGAGTTCTTGTCGACATACATGACGTATTAATTTAATCTGTTAAGTATGGTCTTTTCTAGGTAGCCGCCAAGGTTAGACCAGAAGAAGGTGAAAAAGATGAATGGTTTGTTGTAAAAGTTCTGCACTTTGACAGGGAATCCAGAGAGTAAGTCCACCTTCAACTTTTGTAACGGTATCATTTACGAAGGAGAGAGCTTTGCTGCATGTGTGAGTTAACATAAAAGTATAATTGCCTGGGGATATAAAACAAATCCAGGAATGAGTGATGCTGTGGGAATATATTGGCTTACTATGTTGTGTTAATGCGATAAAGTTCAAATGATCATTTGATTTGTTTAGCGCCTTTGTAGTGTGCTTATGAATGGTTCTCGACTTCTTTCAAACAGAGAAGCCCTTTATCGCAATCCCCATGACATGACCATACTCAATGCGTCTCTTCTCCCTGAATTATTAATATTTTTCCTGCTGACAGACGGCTATTATTAGATATTTAGAATGAAATAGCATTGAAGTTACTCTATCGCTTCTTAAACATTGCATGTCAGCTCTATATGGAAAAAGTAAATTATGCATCCCCGTAATTTTTTAACTCCTGGAAACTGAGCCCATATTCCAAAACTCATCCTGATATGTTCGTACCTGCAGATTCGAAGTGCTTGATGAGGATCCAGGGGATGAGGAAGAAGGGACTGGCCAAAGGTAGGTATCTCATTTTTGTAAGGTTGTACTTGCTGAAGTGGAAACTCAGTAAAAGTTATGGTAGTGATTAAATTGTTCAAGTGATTTTGTAAAGGCTCTATTTGTTAGCATATTTTTAAGGCTCAAGTTGCTTTTTGTGTTAGTATCACGTCAATTAAATCTGCATATTTGTTGTGCTTGCAGAAGGTACAAGTTACCGATGTCAAATATTATCCCCTTCCCCAAGCGTAATGATCCTGCTAGTGCGCCAGAGTACCCTCCTGGAAGGCATGTGCTGGCGGTCTATCCAGGAACAACTGCATTGTATAAAGCAACTGTAGTTAACGGCCATCGCAAGGTAAAACTAATATTACATATGCACTATCCTCAGTTGGCAAAATGTCATGCAGTTTGTTGATGAAATCTGCCCTTCAATTATGGGACTTGAACTGGCAACAGTTTTTACTTTCAATGTATTCAAATTTCTAACTGACAACTCAAATTTGTGTGTTGCATTTGGTGGTGCTACGTGTACGGTTCATCATTCAGAGGAAAACAGATGAGTAAGTACTTTCTTCCGCTCAGCACAGCAAATAATTATCCAATTACATCCATAACAACAGCTTTACAATTGTACATTGTCATTCTAATGAAACTATAAATGTAGTTACGTGTTGGAATTCGATGATGACGAAGAAAATGGAGCTCTCCCACAAAGAACCGTACCCTTCCACAGAGTTGTCGCACTTCCTGAAGGACATCGTCAATGAGCTTAGAGATAGCAATCAGGCAATGGATAGTCATGTCGGAATCAGTAGTAGTTTCAGGCTTCATTAAAGAAATAGTTTCCACTTCATGTATTATTATTACTATCCCTCTGTGTATGTGTCATGCCATTTCATCTATATATATATATATATGTATTTAAGCAATTTGCACCTATACAACAACTTACAAATTCAATTGAATTCGAACTCATTTTGAATTCAATTTAACTTGGTGCTTCGATTGTTTGAATATATTGGTAGGTAATCTTTATCTCTATTTTTTTGTCAGTACGCTAGGGTTAATTTGTTGTAAATTAGATGCGTTTCATTTTTCTTTACCGCATACACTGGGACAAATAAAGAACGTCATCACATTACATAACTTGAAGATAATTATTATATTAATCCGGAAAATTGACCTCTTGAAGTCTTGTTCAAAATTAGGGATGACAATTTCCCCGCTGATCCGTTCTGTCCCATGTCGCCCCGCCCCGTAAGCCAAGCCTCGCAAGCCAAACGGGGCAGGGCGGGGCAAAAAATTTTGACCCGCCGCCCCGCCCCGTGATTAATCCCCAATTAATCCTAATTAACCTTAATTAATTACGGATCGGGCGCGGGTCGGGTCCAATTTGCCTTAATTATGGATGGGTCGGGGCAGATCCAATAGCGGATCGGTGCGAATCGGGGCGGGGCGGATCCAATCGCGGGTCGGCGCAGATCGAGGCGGGACAGAACATTCGATCTGCGGCAGTGCCATTCCTATCTTAAATGACAACCGTTTGTTGTACATCTACTCTAATAATAGAATACAATTCTCAACACATAAACACCAACGAAAAAAATCGTCGCTAAAATCCTGATTTTCGTCACTATAAGATAATAAAACAAAATAAGGATAAATACAAAATAAAACTTCATTTGACAAAAA
>JAWWMW010001231.1:253538-267033 GCA_035048345.1 Echeveria elegans
TTAACATCAAGGGAACAGCCTGAAACAAACTGAAAATATACAAACACAACCAAATCCAGTACCTAAATTTGCGTACAAAAACATCTACTGGTTGGTTTTAAAAAGTAATACTGTACTTAAGTAAACTTCCATTAGTAAGAAGGTGTCAGGAGACTGGTATATTGTGTTAAAAGGATTGACATAATTCAGGTGTGGCAGTGATCCAGAGTGTCAAATCATTTGGTCAGTGAACTGATACTTAAAACCAAGGCGAATGTACATATTATATGCCACTTACCTCTGTTATTGAGTATGAAATTTACTGACAATAGTCAAACAAACAATCATAGTTTAAAAATACTTACCTCACAAATCCTCTGCAAGGTGAATGGAGCCCCATCAACGAATTTACGAAGTTCTAAAAATGAACAAGGAAAGACTTATACATCGATCAATGATCATTGTTTGGAAACTAATGTATTTAAACTGTATGGTCAAGGAATTAATAATGACATGAACAATATATGAATTCAAATGATAGATACCATTGTCCAGTCTGCTGACAAGCTCGGGTATAGTCTCTCCTACGGCAAAAATATGCTGATCATCACTCATGCTGGCCTCTGGGTACTCAGAGACAACCTATGTATATCATACATACCAGTAATGAGATCACATATGGCTGAACTGTGTAAAATGACATGCTAAAGATATTCATTAATAATCTAAGAGTTCTAAGCAGCTAAATAATTTTGAAATAACTAGGTTGAGATCAGCAACATTCAGACACTATTAAGCTTCAATCTCATGCATGAGTACCAGCATACCTCCCCGTACCTGCTTCAATTTATACGATAGCATATTCCTGAGATGACTCCAGTCACACCTGAAATGGAAGCTCGTCGAATTGGTACATCGAAAACTGCATTACAATCTAATATTTGCCTTGAATACTTGCATTCTATTGTACAGTCACAGTCCTAAGATAAATTTCATCTAGAAATCATAATTATGTATTATCAAACACCAACCCTCAAGTCCCAACTGAGTACAAATTTTACTTTCCCTATTCATTCAATTGATTGTATTGTAGAGGGCCACTGAACTTATTTCCACCAGTGGTAGAAAATTTACCGAACAAAATTTTATGAGCAAAAAAAAACAAAAGAGAAAACCAACTAGTTCTGTCATCATATTACTGAATGTTTGGGTGCTGAATTTTTTTTTTTTTTTTGTGGAACAGACGTAAAGCCAGGAAAATAACATATACCAAACAAAGCAATGCCTTTTTATTTATCTTGATGCCAGAACTACAAAGAAGAATTAACTAGTAAAATGCTCAGAATATCAAAGGACCCCAAGATACAACTTAAGATATGCAGTCAGGAAATTCAGTCATTTTTTCTTTCTTAAAACGACAACACAACCCAGATGTTAACTCTAGCACTAAAAAATCGAAAGAGATAAGGAAATAGTTAATTTGTACCAGAACCTCCCAGTGGATGCAATGAGATCCAGCGTACGTCTGATTTCCTCTTCGTTGACTTCCGCCTTAGTTTCGAAAACCCTGCAAAAAACGAAAGACAAGGCAGTTCAAAGTCAAACAAGCAATTCGAGAAAAGCTAATATGTCCAGTACTTTATCATAATCTTGAATAAATACATAAGCACGACAATGAAGCATCAATCGAAATGCCCCTCAGCTGCATAATTTCATTCTTAGATTCTTTAAATTTTCTTTTCTCACTTTTTTTCCGCAACCAAACGAGCCTTTTTTTTTAATAATAAATCACAAATATGGAAAAAGTGAAAAATAAAGAGAGACTCACTGTTGATTCTCAGAAGCAGGAAGAAGGACGTCAGGCAGCTGGTTCTCCTCATTTGAGTGGACATTCTCAGTAGAGGATGCGTTGTCTTTTTCCATAACTACACAAGCAACATCAGTCATTTAAATTAACCAAAATTCAAACCCTAAAAACAGCAAAGTCGAAACATCGCGAAGCGGCGATGACGTGAAAGTGAAACAGAGTGAAGAAATCAGTTTACGCGAAAATAGGGAAATCGGAAAGTCCTTGCGAGTTTGCTGCTGCTGCTGACTGCTTCGATGATGAACGCCTCATCGCTTTCCCCAATTTGAGCTGATGCGGAGGAGTTACGACGTCGTTTTGATGGAGTTTATATAATCTGACTCGGTTTCTATTTAACAAATTTAGATTTACATTTAGCAGTTATGTCGCTCATGACACAAAAATTGTCTTCCAGAAAGTTCTGGTAGAGAAATTTCTATTACGTGATGACTAGACGATCATTTTATTTTCATTTATAATTGTCTTTTTTAAGTTATAAGAAATATATTTATTTATTTATTTAGCAAAATCTTGACAGAGTTCCATTATAAAGTCGTTCTAATTTTTGAAGTTCTCACGATTCACGAATTCCATTATGACGTCGTCGTATGGAGTCTCGCATTCTAAAGTCTCATTTGATCTAACAAATTACTAATTACTATATGATTGAATTCTTTATAAAAAAATAAAAAATATATAACTTTGTTCGACGCTACCTCCAACGGCGGAGCCAGCTCAATGCTACTTGGGCCTGAAGTTCAAATACTTGGACCCAACCAAAAACAAAATATAGCTACCTTTATATGTACTTAGATATATGTGCTCTTTGTAAGACACTAAACCAACCAAGCCATTTCATTCTACTTGTTTAAATGAATGATTCGTTTAGATTTAAACTTTAAAATTGTTTAATCATTATAATTTTTTTTGAATTTTCTGAATAAAAGATAAATATTTTCGAAAGACTTACCGGACGATGGGTGAATTTTTTAATTTTTGATTGCCGGTAAGAAAATATTTTAATGGTTTTTCTGGATAATTTCAGTTTTTACTGGTAGATTCCTGTAAAGTCCGTATTTTACTGGTGTTTTCGGTAAAAAAATCCTTTTATTTTTACAGATGTTATATTTTCACTATTTTTTAGTTTATTTGATGTATTTAAATTAGTAAAGTTTATTTGTTTTACTTTTTTTTACAAAATCGTTAGAAAGAATTGAAATATTTAATTATATATTTTAAATTTTGCTCATTTCTTAACATTTTAAAACTACTTATTTCCAAATTGATAAAAACAAACGCATTTAACACTTTAGCGTCTTGTTGTTGAGATAGCCCACTAGTATATATATTAAAATTTAATTAATATAAAATAATATTATTTATACGTAAAAAAATTCAGCCCAACCTAATCTGAAATTCTGTGTCTTTCGAGGTTTGCCCGTTGAAGGTGCAAGGGTACAAGAAGTTTGAGCAGGAACGGCGAAAAAGAAAATTTTTTGTCTGTTCTGAGTACCTTCTCCTCGCTGCTGCTGCCCGGCGCATAAGTCTCCGGAATATTGTATTGTCTGTTCACCCTTAAAGCATTAACCAAGCACATCAATCATCTGAAATTTACTCTAGTCTCAGTACACGTGAACATCAATTTAAAAAAAACTTGACGAACTACATGAAAATGCATCATCAATCAGCACGTAATAATAAAAAAGTGAAGAAGATTTTGGCATGGAGAGAGAGATTCCGATATCTTGGCATGGAGAAATGTTTGAAGATTTTTCTCAGTTGTCATGCACACTGCCCAGTGAGTGATTGGAAATCAAAGAAAGTGAAGAAGACTGAGGAGCATACCAAGGGCGATTCAAAAATGTAATCAATAGGGATCCATGGAAGAAAGGCTTGCAAAGTAGCAAAGGTTGCCTGTATAAGCTCAACCCTCTGACAGAACATCCAAGCACAGATTCACTGTTACAAGAAAACATACATTTCGGAAAAACTTTAAATTGAGATAAATGATTATCTGGATATTATCACACAACATCTAACAACAGGTTCACTAACTAACCTGCAACGCAAACAACTTTGTATTCGGATTCTTTGAACTTTTGAGTATATGCATCACTTGGCGCCATGTATCCTGGTTTCTTTTGTACGTCCCTTAGTATCTCACCAGCAGCCGCGCTCTACAAAATCAATTCATTAAGCACTCATAATAATATATTTATGAACTTAAAACAATGAACTATAATTTAACATGTAAAATATGTATTGAAAATGTACGTATAATAAGCATTGATCTGACCTCCCGCTTGGAACTGTAAAATGCGGAAACGATGTAATCGAGGAGGGAGACATCAATTTGTTTTGAAAAAACCCCTGATCGGCCGACATGGAAAGACAATCACTTGATCGGACGCTAAGGCTACGTTTGGTTGCGGGAAAAAAAAGGGGAGAAAATGAAAAATTAAAGAAATATTTTGAGTGAAAATAAAATGTGTGTTTGGTTGTAAGGAAAAAAATAAAAAATAGGTAAAATGAGATCAAATTTTCCTTACAACTTTCTCATGGGAAAATCATATTTCTTTAAAAAAAAATTACAATTTTCCGCAACCAAACAGAGCCTAACTGAATCAATGACACGCGATTCGACCAGCTGTTTAAAAGTAAAACCCTAATTTATTCAAACGGATATATTTAAATTTATAGTTGGGGATTAGGAAAATATGAGTAAATCGAGTGAGCAAACTGTAGCGTGAAAGTTGAAACAGAACAGGATTACGAACTCGCGATAAAAAAACCGGGCTACTTTTTGAAATCTGTATAAAATTGGATTTGCAAAAAACCCACTCTCGGTTTCTTGGATTCAAAATGAATAAAAAATGTTTGGGTAAAATAAATGAATTTCTTATTACTCAAATGTAAAATTACAAATGAAAATAAAGAAAACATCTAGTTATTTCGTAACAAAAATCCATCCGTCTAAACCTTCTGCGATACAAATGATAATTTTTGTTGTTAGGGATACATACACTTGACTTCAGCCCACCTTTACTGTTCTAATCAGTCGATATGCTCTTCTTTCAAAACTTTCTAAAAGACCCCCAAACACTTCATAAGGAAAACAACAACAAACTATTAAGTGCAAAATTTTCAAACGTAACTTTATTTTGCTATTCTTTCCATATATTTTTCCACAATCCTAATAGGAGGGGAAACGATTGAGTTGTTCAAATGAAGCGTTCGGTTCATGGGAAATACGACGATGGAAAGAAAATCAACGGAAGAATGAGACCATGTGTCTACTTTTCTATGGCAAATGGAAATAAACAAAAAAAAACTCATCACACTTTCTGGCTGAAATCATTTTCCTTCCGTTTCCTGAAATTTTCCGTAAAACAGGACGTAAGTATTCCAAAATGATAGCAGAATAGTTACCATAGAAGGATAATAAAGTTTTTGCAGAAAACGGTTGTGTTGCATGGAATTGTTATCAATTCAAAAAGTCCCTGGAAAATCAAGTTTCAAATTCTGGAAAAGTACCACTAGAAAAAGAAAAAAAAACACCTATCAATTGAAGAAACATGGCCTGAAAGTAGCAGACACGAAAACATCGACTATTTCCGCTCCATTAAAATGAACTATTTCCATGCTCCCTAACAGATAGTTTGCGTCTCAAGCTGCTTTCCTCTCTACAACTAGTTAATCCCATGCATTTTGAAGTCACAACACCAATAGTTTTTCTTCTACATCACATAAGCTTCACATAACAGCACAACTTGTGTTCAAGAATAATTTTTACAGTACTGCAATGGAAACATCCTCAAGACATTTAACAAGGAAATGAAATTCAACGAAAATGTGACTCAACAACGCATACATCACATGTTAGATAAATCTCCTAGAACCAATCTGTTAAGTGCAAAAAAAAACATTACAGCAAATGACGAAAAAGAGCTTCCAGTCTCTAAACAAAGGGAGAGGAAAATGTCAGATTATCCTTCTTCGCACGAACACCTAGCTGCCCAACTTTCATCTCCTCTACCGACCCGGCGTTGGGAGCAATACATTAGGATTCTTATGGATGATATCCCAGAAAAACTGAGTCAACACAGGTTCATAATTAGGCATTTTGGCAAAACCTGGAAAGTAGTTAATATCAATAACCAGATACCTTTCCCCGTCCCTGATAACATCAAAATTGAATAGATTAAGTCCCAACGCTTGTCGCAGTCTTAACGCTAAATCCGTGACAAAACCAGACGGCGGCATTTCCACATTCCCTAAATCAGTTGCTTCCAAGAAACCATCATATCGACCGCCGTAATTAGCCGCATTCAAGTTAGATATCTGGGAGAAGGAAACCGCATCTCCCGCTGTCTTCATCTTCTCCTCTGAAATATCAGGCAACGACCTCCTAACCACACACTCAACATGCTGTCCAACCACATAAATTTTAAATATAACACCACCATGGTTCACAAACTCCTGCAACACAACCGGCGGTTTCAATTTCGCAAGCCCCTGCCGATTAAACACCAACAACATATCATGTGAATCCACGGCTCCATCCGCAACCAACGGCTTCCCAATCACAGGAAATCTCAGATCCTCAACAACACAAAAATCCACATCTACATCTACAACAATCTGCTTAGGAATATCAACAGCATGTAAATCAAGTTCAGGAACAACCTGTAACATGGTGATACGATTATGAAGCCGATCGATGGCATAAGGATGGTCGACGATCGGGACGGAAGGATTGGCGGTGGAGAATTGGAGAAGCTGATGTGTCCAATCATTGGTGCGGAGTTTGTGGATAACGCAATCGAAGGGACCTTGGGTGAGTAGAGACTGAGTAGAATCGATTGAGATGAGATCGATGCCGCGAAGTGAAGCGTGGTGGATGAGAGAGGGTTTGATGAAGCTTGTGATCTTCTTAGGTGCTAGCGCGTATCCGATCTTCAATCTCTGGGCCGCCGATGATGACGGAGGTGACGATTCCGCCATTTGGATTTGCGATGAGTTTTACCAACTTGATCTGAACACCAAGCCCTAGGGTTTCCTACTTCCTAAACTACTTGAGATACTTCCGGATTTTAATTTTAATTTTATCAATTTTTTTATAGTATCATTTTAGTTACAGTATTAATTTGTAATGAACATATACCAACAAAAAAAAAAACCTAATCCTCTCGCCGACCAACTCAGTTGTTTTTCGCCGTTTAATCCGGACAACCTTTTCTTCGTGTTGATGTCATCGTCTCTCAACCTGATGCGCGCGCTGGATGTGGTTCATCGACGGAGGCAGAAGCAGTTATTCCAGACAACGCGGTTCGACGAGTCTTGAACAGCTTGTTCTCGTCGATCGTGTCGACTCCCTAACCGACTCAGACGTATGCGATTCCACCATCGGCTCGACGGTGTACGTACCACGCCGTTGAAGTACTGTCTTCATCTGAAACAGAAGTTGTCGAGTCCAGCGATGAGTTCGATTGCGAAGAAGACGGAGTAGAGGATGGGACAAGGAGTGCTGAGTCAGCCAAGTGACGATGTGGAGGGAATTTCGGGTCGGGATCAGAAGTCGGAGATTGTCGAGGCGCTTCTGAGTTAATTTATGGCATCAGATGGGAAGATCCATGACAAGGAAGCTGACGGGAGATTCAATTGTCATGGGTTGCGCCATCTGCAAAGGCATTATTGTATTACCAAATATACTAAAGTTCAAAGTACGTGATAACTTGCATTGAGCAAAGCCATTCCTACCAAATTGTAATAAGAAAAGTATACAAGACTTTTCCTACTTGCTACGATTTTCACGAAGAAAATCGTTTGCTAGTGCTTTGGTCTCTTGGTTTCTCTTGACCTGACATGCGGAGGGTTGCGGGTGTTGATTTCTGTCGGCGGTGATTGGGTTTAGAACCATTTAGAATGACTGGTTTATGTTCCACGCTACCCCTCTAATGCGGAACCATGTGGCGTAATTATGCGGAGAGTGAGAGACTTTTATTTATAGCATATGACATTATTGTTAGAATGCTCTGGCTTTATTTATTTTTATTATTCTGTTATTAGTTTTATTTTATATTGGGTATATGAAAGCGACTTTGACGATGGTCGCTTTTCATTGGTCATAACATACATAGATCCTGATTCCGAGCCAAGTTCACGTGTTGTATACCACACTGTATACCTTGATTCCTAGTTTTTTGGGAAATTGTAGTAAAAAAAAAAAGTAAATAATTTGCAAGTTTGAAGGATTATGAGAGAAATTTCGAACCATATATATTTTGTAATGTCTGTATGGAAATTGGATCAATAGGCTAACATTGAACGTTGAAATTGATCTCAGCCCTCCATCTGATTGAATCGATGGTTGTAAATTAAACTCGCTTAATTTATTATTAAAAATAATCAAAATGGTCATATCTTCATTGATTTTACCGAAAATAATTTACCAATTTTTTAAAATTTCGTTTACCGAACCGAGTTTACCATTTTACTGAAATTTTGGTAAAAATGTGAAGTCGATAAATTTAAGTACTTTACCGATTTACCGGATACAAAAATAAAACACCAGTACAACACAGTCTAAAACAAAAAAAAACCCTGTCTAAAACATGTCTAATACTTAAAAAGGACAAATTTCAAAATAAAACAGATTACATAAGGGCCGAAGTGCAAACGAGCAGATCCAAGTGGTCAAGTGCAGCAGCCAGCTGCCAACACATTCTCTGTTCATTATCAAAGCAGACAGCAGTGCAACCATTACCAACAGCAACAGGCCAACAACAACTACCTTCACTTTTAAGTTTCAACAACCTACAAAATAAAATATGTTCCCATTAAAATCCATCACCAGAGCATGTCTGAAGACCGAGTCCTAAACATATTCTGGAAAAAAAAATTCATGTAAGTTAGACATTTACATCACAGTTTGAGGCTCTGAGGCCTGAACTGAGCATATCCAAAACCACAATTAAAATTTCAGAATGAGGAAAGGACGAAACTGAAGCAATCAAGAAATATCAAAATCCAGAACTGCAAACTAATTGAGAATTAGAATTAGCAACAGCTAACGACTCTTACCTCAGGGTTAGCGATAGCGTCTGGCCGTCGGCTGCGTTTGGACGAGAGATTTTGTGCGGTGGTGCAGATGAGATTTTGTGTGGTTGTGCGGTGCGACTGAACTGAGATAGTGTGAAGGCTGATGCGGTGCGGGTGCGGTCGAGCGGGTGCGGTCGAGCGGGTGTAGACATGTAGTACTTCAGTTTTGTGCAGTCTAGGGTTTAGTACTTCAGTCCATTTGGTTATTGAAAACGACAATGTTTAATATAAAACGATGTCGTTCTGAATCGGTAAATTACCGAAATTGAAATTCTGTTCCGTTTACCTACCGAATCTATACAGTAAAGTAATCAAAAATGTACCAATTTTACCGTTTACCGAATTTACCGAACCAAAACTTATCGGTAAAGAAACATCGGTTCCATAAATAGAAATTTACCGACTCTTACACACCCCTGTTGGCTGTTGATGTGTGTTAGGTTTGTAGTAGAGTACCAATAAGGAGAGCATGATCGTACTCTTCAACCTCACCTTCTCCAAGTATATAAGGCATTGAGACCCTATAATATTTTCACATACCCTAAACCCAAAATACTAACCAAAACCTCAAGAAACTCATAAAAATGCCTCACTTGATCAGTCTCCTCATACTCACTCTACTCACTTCAGTCTCCGCCTCGTCCCGCTTGCATGCCTTGTCAGCTACACACTCCCTCGTCGACCTCCTCCAGCCATCAGTCCCTACATCGCCACTGGTCCTCTACCTGGTGCCCCCACAGCCACAACCTCCCATCATTAACCCTCCACCCTTACTTCCGCGGATACTCCCATGGCTCCCTGGTGTTGCGTTAGTGCCTCCTAGTCCTATTATAATAGCACAACCGCCGCCACCAGTTACACCTGTGTTCCCTTCCCTCCCTACATTTCCTTTCAACCCGGCAATGCCTGTGCCTTCCCTCGCTCCCCATTTACATATCCATCAGCACAATCGGATAGGTTCGAGGTAATGACGTATTCATGTGTCATGTGTCAGTCAAATGTCAATAAATGATGCTATACGGGGTACATTTTATAAAAATGTAACGGAAAGAAACTAGACACAAAATGTGCTAATAAGAGCTGCTTAGATATGTGTGAGATTATTTGATGTTTTGAACATAACCGACAATGGAATGTTAATGACATGAGCTTGGTAAGTTCCATCATCACAATAGCAAAAGTGCAAAATTTAAACTTACCGCCCATCACAATAGCAAAACAGGCAATGCGAACACAATGCGCATACCTGGGAAGGCGTAACAAGCACTTGCAAACCCATTAATCAAATAGTGGTAGCTATATAACTTTATATATGTTTCTCCCTTCAGTATCTTATTCGAAAGCGAATCATGTACTCGTGAAACATAAGAGCTAAAATGCGGATCAGATCTTGAAATATTACTGTCTTCACTGTAAAGAAAAAAAAGAACCCAATTCATATCACCCACCAGTCACCATAGATCGCAACTCTATTTATTCAAATAGTGCACCAAAAGTTACAATGCAGATACCAAAATGAAAAACACACACATGAATATTGTGCACCATTCCGAACATACTGACATCTACTCCTAAACCAGACTATCCGACCGCTCATTTGCGGTTGTTGTAACATCATGAGACCGTTGGAGAGCGTACTAGACTTATAAGTGCTCGATTCGAGTGTAGGAAAATTTGCATGACTTTTCTTCATTTTTCTCAACACCAAACACAAATTCATTTTACATTCACTAGCATTCACTTCCAAATTCCAACTTCAAGTTTTCTGTACCACCTGACAAATCAGATAAACGCAACAAACACCTAATCAAAATGAATAAGCATAAAAATCAACTTCAAAGAAGGACCACGACACGAACAAAAGAGAGGACCCATTAATCTCAGTAATGACAAAAATAGAGAATTCAGTACAATATTTTAATTTGATGGAGTCTGTCACATTCTGATTGTATAGTCTCAACAGATTGACATGCTTGCTTTGTCTAGGGTTTACGAAGAGATTGAGGTCCCCTTCCACACAAAAGTAGGATACAAACCGTCTTTTCTAGTCATCAAAATAATTGCATCATTTAAAAATTTAATTAAGCCATTTAAACTAGTCTACTTATAAAAAAAACAAGAGGAAACTACAGTCGTAACAGATATTTTTGATTCTGACGTCTCTATTCGATTTTCGTCAAACTTTCAACATTTTTTCGCTCTATTTTAAAATTTTAATTTTTAATAAGGGAAAATGACAGTTTTGCTATTTATTGTGAATTATAGAGGCAAAATTAGAAACACCTATTTGATGAGACGGTCATGATCCTATTCTATGATATATTAGCTACGTCATTTTAAAAAAACATCGTCGTTTAACTTGTCAGGCATCCCTTCTATAGGTTATGGATCCGAATCCTAAATTTTATGCCCATAAATTTTTATAATTGTGTATACAAAAGCTCGGCCACAACACTACTAAATATAAAATTCGTATTGCAATTCACCAACACGTACAACTGCATCAATGCGCCATTTATAACCCAGTATATGACATGAATATGTGAAAAAAGTTATACTAGCTTCTTCTTTCAATCAAACTAGCCAGGTGTGAAAACAATAACACAAATTTATACTCGACTGTTTCATTCCTTTTCATGTGTGTGTGTGTGCGCTTGTGAACACTTAAAAAGAACATCGTGTACTCGAAGTTGTTATCGTTATTATATTACAACGGATCTAAAAATTGTGATGTACACACAAGTCACAACTGGTTTGTGTTTGTATTTGACCAACTGCTCCAGTAAAGTAACATGTGACTCTGTATGATAAAATTTGGCAATTGGGGTTTTGAGGATGGTTTGCTTTTGCAATGCCACGTGAGATTTGTTGGGGACGTGTGTCCCACTAGCTCTTTTTTCTTTAAAATTCTGATATTTTCTAACTCAATGCGCAAATGCATTCAGGTCGACTCGAATTCAAATCTTCTTGATACAATGAGCGAGAATGTAACCGTTAAACCACAATCATTTTAAAGTTTTGTTGGTGACCCGTATACCAATGCCTTGAAGCAAGAGGGTCTTTAATTCTAGTAGTTCATTACGTTGTCCACCTTGGAATTTGATTTTACAATCATGTTCGTGTCACTTTGAACTCCAAATAGGTACTGAATGATTCATTCCTGATTTCGATTCCAGAAATCATACCAAACTGACAGAAGTTTATACGTAAGTTTTTTCCATCGTTTACTAAAAACCTTACAGCACTCCTAGGTTGGAAGGAATGATGCAACGACCGTTCACTATCCGCCCAAGTTGCCGTTTCATGAAATTCTAAACCAACTCAGCTTAATGAAATAAATTTTATTGGGCCGTGGATGAGGCCCAAATGCTAAGAACACCACCAAACATCTTCGCCGAAAACCAGATACGCGAAATTAGGGTTTCTGCAGAACCACGACTGTGACGCCAACAACAGCACCAGCCGGAGCGATGGATGTCGACGCACCTCGTAAATATCTTCCAGCAGAAGCGACGCCTATCATGAACGAAGGCATAGTCCTGATGCTCTCAAGATGGTCAGCTCTTCAGATGGCCGTCGATAATGATTGGGGAGGTCGTAATTCCCGACGCAGAGCCGAACAGTTAATCGATGAGATTCTCTCCTGGTTTATTCATTCTAAAGGCACGTTGCATACCATCAGAGTAGCTTCGTTTTGTTTATTTGGATCATTGAAAATATGAGTGAAAGAAAATGAAATGGAAAGTTGAGCAGAAAATAAGTTTCCACTTCCTATACTAATCAAACAAATCATTTCGTTTTCCTTCGAATTTTATTTCCATTCACTAAATTTTAGATTCTTAATTGGTAAATGTGTTTGTTTTATTTAAATTGCAGAATTGTATATTGATGATCTTGAAGACGTGCTTGAGGAATGCATGCATTCACTTAACGCTATCATTGATGATGGAAGCATTGAGGAGGTACTAAGCAAATTCTGCGTGGGAGTACTATTTTTCTTACTGCGACAGTGTTCTCCATATTTTTTTATATGGATAGTAGTATTTGCAATAAAGTGTTGTCAAATTGTAGTTCGCTTGGTTTTTCATAATGATGTTTATCCTAGTATAGATTTTTCGAGTTTTTTTCTGTGGATATCTATATATTAAATGAGAGAAAAGTTTAAAAGCTTTAGAGAGTATCCAATTTCTGTGGATACATGTTTTTCCGTCGTATTGTTAGTCTGATGGACATCTATGTTTTTCATCATATATCAATCTCATATGCAGGTAGCAGAACAATTAATGCTCTTGCATGAAGAAATCATGGAAGGTAACTACAGTACAGTTGAAAACTTGAGGGGAAGACCCCGAGCCCCGCCTGGTGCGCATATGAGACAGGTAATGTTTACCTCCATTGACCTGCTATGTGAACTGCTTCTTATCATTGTGTATTTTGGTTGTTGGTTTTGTACGGATGGAACTCCAACTAACATTTGAATTTTTTTGCCAATGTACCAGGCAGTCAATGATGAAGCGGATGACAGTGACGATGACGAAGATACACAAAGAAACACTGGCTCAGTGAGGA
>JAWWMW010001231.1:308646-330043 GCA_035048345.1 Echeveria elegans
TTAGAAGGTACATCTATGGTTATGATCTCTTTATACTTTTTATATTTAGACATTTTTTTACCTGATCTCTACCCTTCTATTATATATTAGATTTATGGTAGTGTAGCTGTGTGTTTTATTTTCGAGTATATATTTTGAGTTTTTTTTTGTGTAGATATGTATTTATAGAGAACTAGTTGCGCCCTCGTCGTTCCGACGGAAATTTTTCCCGTATATCCATTTGATTCACTTAAAAATGCTAAATATTTCTTGCTTAATTTAATATTTTTAATTTTTAATTTTCAATTTTATTTTTAATTTTAAATATTTATTTTCTAGTTTTTATTTAATGGGTCGGACCGGGCCCGTTACCTGCCGTACACAAAATATTAGCAATCTCGGTATACAAATTAAGGTTTAAAATTTTTAACTTTTAATTTAATTTTAAATATTTTTGTTTTCAATTTTTTATTTTGTATTTAATAGGTCGGACCAGGCCCGTTATCTTTAATTTTAATGGCAAATTTGTGATCAGTGGCGGAGAGAAGGGTAAAATTGGAATTTTAATTTTGGTTTTACATCTGTTTCCTAATCTTTTTTTTATCTTTAATTTTAATGACATATTTGTGATTAATGGTAGAAAGAAGAGTAAAATTAAAATTAAAATTTTAGTTTTACGTATGTTTCCTAATCTCTTATATGTTTAGATGGTTTAAAAGCTTTAGAGAATATCCAATTTCGGCACTCTACACTGGACTTGATCCATTTGCCACTTTGAAAACGCAACATCACTGGTTTGGGACATATATACAACCCTTCCTAATTTGTGTTGATTATGTTCACATAAAGTCTTCGTGACTTGTAACCCTCAGGATTTAGATGATTATCTAATGAAACTATGAGTTTTTGAAGAGGAAGACAGTGAAAACGAAGATGATGAAGATACATAAGGAAATACTGGCTCAATGAGGATGTCAGTGGATGCTATCAATTCGATTCCAAATCACTGCACCACCAAACACTTCTGTTAGCAACTCCGTAACCAATAAAGCTGTTGAAGCTGAAGATGGTTGGACTACAATTTCTTCTTCAAGGAGGAAAAGAAGGCTGGTAAATAACCAGCTTCTTAAATTCTAATTATTTCAGGCACCTTCTCGAGATTGGGTCCTGTTTTGCTACTTCAATGAGTCCTCTTGATTGTTATCTTGATGTGAAGAGGTAAATATTTATAAAGGGCATACGGATGTTGAATTTTTCAGCATTGCAGCACCTACAGATTTACCCATTCAGCACCAGTTATTGATCTAGATGTATGTAGCTTCTTGTTTGTGCCTCGAACAAATTCTGAAGTAAGGACAAGTGAGCGTTGCATTGGAACTCCTTCCGTAGCCTTTACATGTTCAATTTTTGCCGATTAAGGTGTGGTCTAGTAGTAAGAAACTTGCCTTGAACAAATTCTGAAGTAAGGACAAGTGAGCGTTGCATTGGAACTCCTTCGGTAGCCTTTACATGTCACTGAAATGATCATGTTCAATTTTGAACTCCTAACCCTTGGCTGTATCAACTTTATTTATAGCGATGTTCCAAATGAAAGTTTTTTTTTCTTTTTGCAAATTAACTGCTTCATTCAACAAAGGTGGTTACCAGTTATTTGTCCGAGTGGCGTTGAAACAATAAACACAAGCTAACAGCGTTGAAAAGCTAAACCGTTGAGAGGAAAAGACCAATAATACCCATGAATCCACTCCATTCTGAAAAGTAGAAAAACTCTTTATTCCAACATATGGTCAATGTAGCGCTCTGTGTTCTTCCATGCATGTTTACAGTTACAACATATGATTGAATGTCGCAATGTAGCTAATATATCAACTGATGCATAATTCTGCCTCAGCCCCCGGAGCCTCATAATTCTCTTTTTTGTCTGGTAGAAATGCTGTTTATAACTGATTTCCAAACAATTGCATCTTCGAAAAAGAAATGCACATCCATCTTATAGGTTAAGTGTCTTTTTTTCTTCTCTTCCAAATAATTATATCTCTGAAGAAAAAGTGAGATACATTGCTTTGGTGAAATTCTTCAGAATGTGAAAGTATCAGTGTATGATTCTCCCGGAAAGATAACATCTTTTCTGTATAAAACCGTCGATCAAACTCGCCAAATACGCTCCTGACATTTCCACTTTCAGCACCACTTCACTAGCAGCATGATATGAAAAAAAGACACCTAACCGTAAATAAGATATACTTCAAGGACCAATCCGTAAATATGAAAAAACTGAATCGCTGGTACCAAATCTCTCTCCCTCTTTCACTCTTATAACCTAAATTTCCGAGTCGACCTGCTCTAGAAAGGTCAGATCTTTTCTTCGTCTCTCTATGGATCTGTTTATGTAAATTGGGATAGAATCGATTGTTGAAATGAGTCGTGTTGATGCGTTCGATTTCGTTCACTTGTGTTGTTGTTGTGTTTTATGCAGTGTGTGCTTGTTTTGAGTCCCGATCTGGTGGATTAGTTGTTTGATATAGAGAAATTGAGGTCGATCCATCTGTTCTGATTTGTAGATTTGTGCCACGAAAGATTTGTTTAGGGTTTTTATTTTTATTTTTTGGGATTGGGGAATGAGGATCGATTGTGATGTTTGGTCATTAGTGCCCTAGTGGAATTATGGTGTAGCTTTAGGGCTTGGTGTAACTGTTCACATTTGCGCATGAGTGAAAAATATTGTAGGCGTATTTGTGGGATTGTTTATTTTATTGAGCAAAGTGGTGTGATATATTTGATTAAGTAAGTTTTAGGTGTTATAGGTGAATATGGTTAGGAATTTGGATGTTATTATTAAGGCGTAAGGTGGTTTTATGGAAGTTATTTAGGGTTTTGTTTACTGTTTAGTGGGTAATAGATGTGATATTGGTGTAGGATTAAATATCTGAAAATCTATTTGGAGTATTTATTTTGAATGTGATGCAGTTTGAAATAGATGGCTAGTTGCAGATTTGTTTGCAGTGGTGAATATATTTGTCGATATAATTTTTATTTATGTTGAGTGTTTCGGTAGATGCATCTTACTAGGCGGAATTTATTCAGAATATAGATATTCATGTTTTATAGTTGTAGGAATTTATAACTTAGGTTATTTTGTAGATTTTCATTCAACTTAGAATAGGTTCATTGCATGTTCTCATTCATCTCAGACTCTTCGAGTAACTTCTGGATATGAAAAGCACAGCTAACCGCCTTATTTGTCATATGTCACAGGTTGGTTGATAAAGAAAAATAAAACAAAATCAAGCTCTACAAAAATGCCTTCTCAGAAAATTGAATCAGGTCACCAGGACGTTGTTCATGATGTTGTGATGGATTATTATGGAAAACGTCTTGCTACAGCTTCATCAGACATGACAATCAAGATTATTGGTGTTAGCTCTAACTCTGCTGCACAGCATTTGGCTACTTTGACTGGCCACCAAGGTCCTGTTTGGCAGGTTGCATGGGCGCATCCCAAATTTGGCTCTATTCTTGCATCTTGTTCCTATGATGGGAAAGTAATTATCTGGAAGGAAAGCAACCAGAATGACTGGCAGCAGGCTCATGTTTTCAGCGACCATAAGTCGTCTGTCAACTCCATTGCATGGGCACCCCATGAGTTGGGTCTTTGCTTAGCTTGTGGATCATCTGATGGTAACATTTCAGTTTTCACAGCAAGAAGTGATGGAAGCTGGGAGAGAACTAGGATTGACCAAGCTCACCCTGTTGGTGTGACCTCAGTTTCATGGGCCCCATCCATGGCTCCCGGGTCTTTGGTTGGCTCGGGTATGATGGACACTGTGCAAAAACTGGTTTCTGGTGGCTGTGACAACACTGTGAAAGTGTGGAAGCTGTACAATGGTGCTTGGCGGATGGACTGTTTCCCAGCCCTTCAAATGCACTCTGATTGGGTCAGGGATGTTGCCTGGGCTCCTAACTTGGGATTACCCAAGTCAACTATTGCTAGTGCATCCCAGGATGGCACTGTTGTTATATGGACTGTTGCTAAAGAAGGGGATCAATGGGAAGGTAAGGTCCTGAACGATTTCAATGCTCCTGTCTGGAGAGTGTCTTGGTCATTAACTGGAAATTTGTTGGCGGTAGCTGATGGTAATAACCAAGTAACATTGTGGAAAGAAGCTGTTGATGGCGAGTGGCAACAAATTACAACTGTGGAACCTTAAGATTTACGGACTCTTCTTTCTTGGTTCCATTGTCGTATGGCAAAACCTTCCTTCATAAATATGGTACACTTTATATAAATTGTGGACTTATTTTGTTAGTCATATAAATGCTACTTTTTTTCTTCATATCCTTTGGTCTGACATTCCAGTGAAGATTATAATTTTTTTAATGTTTACTTTATATCCCATTGTTGAAATTTTTATCCTACACGTATTTGGGTACTTATTTTCTAGTGTCTTAAGAGTTGAAGGGTATATTACTCGGAATCTGATAGATTCAGTAGTCTCAGTTGCGCTTGGCTATTGTGTATAGCCCTACTGTTGCCATTTTTTTACTCTTATTTTTTGATGGCCCATGCTGCAGCTTTGCTGGTTTGTTAATTGGTTTACTATATAGAATTTGCTTCAGAAAAGCAACAAGCATTGATGTTGCTATGTTGGTGACAACATGCTCAAGGTAGGTGTGTGACCTTGTGTGGGTCAATGATGGTAAATATGTTAGTTCTCCATAAGGGATTTTAGTATGATGATGACCCGCACACTACTTCATCCTTGGCTGGCTCCTTTTGTTAAGCACACCATAAAGTTAAGATATGTCTGAACTCTTAAGCTTCAACCAGTTGGCCATCAGTTTAAGCAGTATTCTTAATGCATTTCCTGCACATCTGACTGGGTTATAAGTTGATGGCTTCCTGTTGCTACATCACCCATAGGCAGTATCTTGTTTTTCCTCGTTTGAAACTAGTTACTGTAATATTTTCTGCGACCAAAACCTTACGGCTCTGTTTGGATGCCGGAAAATTTGAATGTTAGGAAATTAATTTGAATGAAAAAGTGTATCTTGTTGATAAGGAAAATAAGAGAATAATAAACAAATCAATGCAAAATGTTCCATGGGAAAAAACATTTTTTTAAACCCTACTTTTTCGTGCATCCAAACCGGGTGTAAAAGAAAAACATAAGCCAAAGAAACTACTTGCAGAAATCTGTCTCCCAACATTGTCCATCTAAACATATAAAAGATTGGGAAACGGACATAAAATCAAAACTAAATTTACAATTTTACTATTTTTTCCACTATTAATCACAAATATGTCATTAAAATTAAAGATAACGGGCCCGGTCCGGCCCATTATATAAATATTAAAAAATTTAAAATTTAAAAATAAAAAATTAAGTGGAAAATATTTAACATTTTTAGGTAAATCAAATAAAAATAGGGAAAAAATTCCCGTCGGGACGACGTAAGCGTAGGCTAGTTAGGTATAATATTACCCACAAATTCGCACAGGTTGAGTGAAGATGTCACACGGCACATGTATATGTATCCTTTCAATTTACATTTTCGTAAAGCACGACAGCTCAAGTTGTGCTGCCTTTCAAAGTATTTCCTGCCCATCCCACCAAACCCACAAACCACACACAAACTAATCAAGAAACACTGAGGATTAACTAAATGGTGTTTTGGACACTAGAGGTAAAGATCGGCTCGGCAGAGTCCTGTTTACTGTTTATGTATTTGACGATACAGCAGTAACCGATGGCTAGAAAAAAATGAGAGTACCTTCCCTCCCACGAGCCCAGCAAGAACAATTAGCACAAGCATCACGTAACCTGACTTACCTCTTCCATCAATCTGAATGTTGGAAGTGACCAATTTACTCGGGCCACCACTTTTCACAAGCTCATAAGCGTGACCTGATCATAAGATGACATTATCTGCTTCACTTTTCATAGACAGATCCGACTGCCAACTTAAATCACCACTTCGTTCCCTGTAATCATCGACTTTAACAGGTCCAACTGAAAACTGCAAATACTTACATTCTTCGCTGTCTAATTCCACTTCAGAGATCACTTGACTACTGTGATATCCCACATCTGATACAGGAGCTGTATCAGACAGTTATATAAGTAGAGCTACCAGCTCATATGTCACCAGTATTTCATGATTTTTCGTAGAAAGGTCCTACGTTGTGGTTGCTCAATTGTTCCAACATCAATAATCTCTCGTGGAGTAGCTTTTAAGGTACCAACATACTCCAAAACAAGCAACACAAAAGCCGAAACCGACTTAGTTCCAACAGCCATCGCCGCAATCATAAACACAACACCAGGTGACGACTTAAAGTCAACCGATCATCGCGTCCAATCACCGCCGGTTTCTGGTCGATTATACACGATCGATGATGGCGTAGGGTTTGTGATTTGGGATTTGAGGTCCGTACGTAGTTCGATCAACTAGACCATCTGTAATAGTCCGATTCGATCCACAATCCGCATAATTAAACACTTTGTGATGCCCTCCAATTATTCATCCCTATCTGTATTAGATATTCATAGTAACCGAGATCATGATCCATCCATGCATCTGATGATCTTATACCATATGGAATCAAATTGGGATGACGCTCGATTTTTTTTTTCAATTATAGAAAGAAATTCCATGTCGGAGCGGGAAAAAAAAAAGATGATTCAGGTTGATACGCTGCAGAAACTTACTCATTTCACCTGTTCCAATTATTGGCATGTGGTGGAGTGGTTTAAGTACTTGGCTTAGAATCTCAATGTCAAGTGTTCAGTCACCATCCGTGACATGATTTCTTCCTACATTCTAGTGTAGAAGGGTTTTTATTTGTCTCATTCTAGTGTGAAATAATTATTCTTCTCATTGCAGGTGAAAGTTTGTTGATTGGTCATGATTATGTTAATGATTAAGTCGAGACGTTGAAATGTTTACTTGAGCGATCGTGCGTGAAGTGGTTGAAGATGTATACTCAAGATTGATTCTCTCTAACTATAGATAGTGATTTATTTGTTCTATTGTCCGTATCTATATTATATTTTTAGGCAAAAACTATTTATAGATCGGTAAAGCGATAAGCGTTGAGAAATGATGCAAATATTAGAAGCCTGAAGTCGAATATCTAAACATGACGACGAGTTCTCATTTTTCATAAGTGTAAAAGTTTTAGCCTAACGTGTGTGTAAAGAATATGGAAAGAGTTAACGTATCAGTTGTTCTGATGATCATCGTGCTTTTAGGCACATCTGTTGTAATGCCAACATCCGCCCTTCCATGGAACTTCGCAGTTGTTATGCTAAATGTATGTTTTCTTGCGAATTCGGTAAGGGCGCCTTCCTGCTTGTGTCGGCATTTGCTTGAAACGTTGCTCTGGTTCGATACTGCTTCACGAGTATCAAGGTGCCAAAGATAATGATTGCACGTTGGAGTGCGCTACTTCAAGATGCGCAACGATCAGTACAAAAGACAGTCTTCGTAAGAACTATTTTCTTACCTCGTCTATTTTTTTTTTTAATTTCTATATTATATGTGACATGTGAGTTTAATTTATTCTAATTTGGAAATTATTGTTTAATTGACGATATTGTTATTTTTATTTCAAATGCCGATGAAGTGCAGGATTGCGTCAACAACTGTTCCGCAGATTGCTTATTTGCTTAGCTGAATATTTGAAATCCTTGGAAGGTCAATCGAGGGAATATACTGATACTTCACAAGTGTGATGAACTTATATTGTCTCTAAATTCTTTAATTTAGGACTATCAAATTAAATAAAGAAAATTTCAGTTTTTTCGTGTTCGGAAATTCATGGGAATTTTGAGCCTTGAAATTGGATTTGTAGATTATTTGAAAGGTCCTTGCAGTTTAAGGCAAAACTTAATTTGCAACAATTTTTTTTTTGATAGGGTGGGGTACATATAATATAATAATTATTTAACAAATCAAATTAATATTTAGTATATAATCTTCATTAAAGCACGCGACATTTGCCAACTCCATCAAAAACTTTAACAATAAGTATATCTGAGAAGGACTTCTCGAACCATTACACAACTCTCATGCTAAAGGCGGAAGAAATAAACGACTCTTCGTAAAAGAGAAGAGAATAAAAGCCCCCAACAATATGTGGGATATGATGGATGCAGGACTTGAAATCCGACCTCATGAGGATTATTTGACTGACTCGTCAACTAATGGCCAACACCTCAACAGATTGAAAATTTTAATAAAATAATATTTGAAAAATTGAATGAATTTCTTTTATGTTGTACTTTATCTATGTTTTTCGTAATCGGTTAGATTTTTTAATAAATTTTCTTTCCATTATCTCACATTTTTCCATTATGCATCAAAGTTCAATATCAATGAAATGACATGTTACTTGCAAAACTACAAAAAACGTATATGCATTATTTTTGCTCATATGAATCCAGCCAAGCCCATAAAAAACCTACCGAGTATAAATCTGCTTTCCAGTTGGGCGAAATTTGTAAAACCAAAATTTCCCAGATTTAGGAATGAATCCATAATATGTTCATGGTAAACATTGATATTTGTAAATCTGAAAAACGTGACTGAAATTTATATTTCAAAAATATTGAGAAACCGAAACCTTCAGTTTTCAGCTAATCAGTGGTAATGGTAGTATCACAAACCGCTGATAAAATCATAAAACTATTCTATTTCTTTCCACCTCCAGAGACATTGAATTTGAAAAATATGATGTCTCCATCCTGCACCACATAGGTCTTGCCTTCTTGCCTATACTTGCCAGCAGCCTGTCATGTTTCACAAAAAAATATCTACTTGGTAACTCCATAAGCATATCAATGCAGCCATGAGGAAAAAATAAAAATACAAATAAAGTATCACAAGTGAAAGCCATTGCCGTCATACTGACAACTGACCGCATCTGCATTATTACAAAGCTTGGACTAATATTCATACCTTGACGGCCGACTCAGAGCCCAGCTCTTTCAGATCTTCAAATTTCATGACCTGTGGTTGTCAAAGCACCAATCAAACATGACAATGAGATAGATAAACTAAAGCCTCTGAAAGTCTTTTATCATCAGTTGCATTACTTGCATATCGGTGTTTGTAAGCAGATTTTTGGTTGATAACAACATATAAGAACTACCTTATCAGAAGGTATAGATTTATAAGTTCAATTAGAAGGACCAACCTCAGCACAGATAAACCCTCTCTCAAAATCAGTGTGGATGGCTCCTGCAGCTTGAGGCGCTTTTGTCTGTCGCCGAATCTGCCAACACTTCACCTGCACAGAAGAATCCAGATTCACCATCAAAAATGTACATTGCTTACATAGAAAAAATAAATTAAACATTTCCTGAAAACATATCTACAAGTCACATTAATGCTCACTATAGAAACAGTTTAGTGTAAAGACTGAAAGAGAACAAGAAGCTGTTCTAGATAAACAATCACTCAAAATACTATTCCAAATGAAAATTTTAATGGTTGGCAGATACCTCATCAGGACCAGCCGTAAAGAAGTAAATGAGATTAATAGCAGAAAATCCAGTCTTTATAATCTTGGGAAGAGCGCTGCAACAAGTTCAAGGCAAACGGCTGAGACTAAACAGATATAAAAAACTAATCTGAATGACAATGCAGACATTACCTTATTCAATAAATAAAACAATAAGAACATCTGGAATTCAGAGAAATCCAACTCGGATTGCAAATTTAATTTCAACAGGCGAGGAAAATAAAGTATATTTTAGAAAGAAGACTATTTTATATAAACCGACCTTTGTAGGTTGTTTGTCTCACAGTACTTAGCTGCCTCATTTGGATCTAAGTCAGCAAGATTTCTTTCCAAGGCACAGCTGAAAGGAATGATTGTTTCACCTCCATGTTCTTGCACCCTAGCATGATATAAACATTTTAGACGAACTGGCGTCCAAGAAAAAATTCTTTTTGTTCACATGTCTTATGGATTACAAAATAAAAATGTCTCACAACAAGAACCTAAAGTTCACCAAGTTCGAACACAGAAGTCACTGAACACAAAATAAACTATACCTGCTTATTTGAAACTTGTTAAAACTACCCATCCAAATTTTAATACACCGTGTTGCAAAAAACTGAGAACTCATCGGTGAACAAAGGAAAACAGAAAATTATGATGAACATGCCATTTAAACAAACATACCAAGCACGAACATTCATGTGATGTGTGATAAAAACAGCATGTTATATTTGTCAACTTAAGTCAGCATGCAGAGGCAACAATAAATACCATGTGGTGTTTAGATAAAAGACATGAACCAAACCACATGCTTCGAATGAGAGGTTTGTGGACATTCAGTAATCAGTAAAAATGAGACAGAAGGACAACAACGTGAAAGATACCAGGCATGAATCTTTGGGAGAAACTTGTTCTTTTTCCTTTGGTAGTCTTTCTCATTCATATTGACCTGGGCACATACAATGAATATAAACTGTTATATCACTGCCACTTCGATGAAAGCAGGTCCATAATGCTCAAAACAACTGACATGCATCATTTAACCAGTTCCCTTATTCTTATGCAGCAGCACTTAGTAGTGCAAAGCAGTTGGGTCTGAATAATTAATGCATTATTTTGTTTTACAGAGAAAACCAGGAAAATATGATCCTTCATCGTCATTGAAACATCTAGTTTTACAGACAACATGAGAACTGCAGATAACAGGAATTGCTTTACCAGACAGCAAACATACCAAGTAAACAACGGGTTTTGCCGTAAGCAATTGGAAAGTATTAAGTATCTCAACATCAGCAGCTTTCCAATCACCAAGGCGGATATCTTTGCCCTCTTCAAGACAGGCCTTTACCTACACCAACACAGTTAACGTTATCATTTTATGGTATCCCGCTATGATGACATGTAGCAATCATGAAAGAAATGACTAAATGTTGCGGAAAGTCGCTATAATTGCACCAAGACACAGACTGATGGGTGCTGGACTATGCTTTAATTTTCATGAGAAGTAGAAGGCCTTGGAAGATTACTACTAAAGGAACCACTCCACAAATTTGAAGTTTGAGAATAATGGAGAAAGTCAAACTAGATACGGATGTTTACCCGTTCGCAACACTCATGCTCAATTTTCAATTGCTTGTCATTACTCCGCTTCATACTTTTTTCTAGATCCTCAATCCTCCCTTTCATGAACTCAATATCCTACAACAGAAAAGTGAATTTTCATTAACTGTAACTTATTAATACCATCCCTATTAGCAGTAATTCAAATTTTATTCCAGAAGCACAATATAAGCAATTACCATACAAGTTCAGAGCAGAAAAATACTGAACGTGAAATAGATACAGATAAAACAGGTTGCCCACCAACGGCAAAGGTAAGAATGCTCTATCCCGTAGAGCATTACAGAAACAAATGATGGAAGACAGATTATTACGTATATTGGCTGGCATAAATATTTGCCAGTTCAAAGAAAAAAACACATAAAACAAATGAATTAAAAACCTTTAGGCGCAATTCTTCAGTAATGATCTCTAGATCCCTAACAGGATCTACAGTGTCATCTACATGAATGATATCCGGATCTTCAAATGCACCTGAAATTATTATTCACAAGAAACTGCTCAAACAGTACCCCCTCCATTCATAATTGCTACTGTGGAAATAAAATGAAACAAATTGACTTACAGTAAAAACAAATGGAGCAGCCAGCAATCACTTAATGTTTTAGGGGAAAATTAGGACATACTCTTTAATAGAAATAACTCGGCATAAACCAATCAGCATGAAACTGAAACACTACTTAGGTACCCTTAATCCTAAAAACATAATACAAACCAGCGCTTTTGTGCGAAAAATCAATTTAAATGGATTAATTTGCAACTCACTCAAGCATTCTTGATTTGAATACGGAAAAACCCCAGAAGAGGACTTAGTTATATTAGCTGGACTTATGGAAGGTCATCAAGGCACGTAGAATTACAGATAAAAATGATGCAATGGTCAACAAACAGAAACCGAAAGTACTTACACTATTCAGGGTCATTTTGTCTCATAGGATGAATGTGACTAAAGACGTACTCTAGTAAATGCTAGGTATTTCTGTATGTCATCTGCCTGTCAATGAACATAAGAAACTTACGCAATACGTGAAAGATTCCATCGACTGCCCGAATGTGAGATAAGAAACTATTTCCTAATCCCTGCCCTTCATGAGCTCCTCGAACAAGTCCAGCAATATCATGAATTTCAAGGAAAGCTGATACCTGCATACTTATTAAATAAATAACTAATGTAAAACTCCAAACCAAGCTAAAACTAAACACTTAACTGCCTGATAAGATGACGCATAAACAGATGTCAGTACAGTACTAAAAGGTCCAATCAGATGACGAAATATAAGTTTCTACACAACATATCGCACAAGTGAAACATCATTAACTACAATAGGTATAACGCCGCTGTACTGCATTATTTCCATCTAAACCGTAAGCATAAAAGAGCTCATCATATTAACATAAGAGTGAGAACAGTTTTCCTTAGTTCTAAATCTGGCTACTCTCTGAAATGAACTAAAACAATTAGGAAAGCATAATGCATATATGCAATCTGCTTTAGCATACGTAGCTGGAAATGATCAACGGTCAAGTCAAGATTTGCATATATTTTATCTCTGCCATCTCAATAAGGCCCATAAGTCACAACCCATGATTTAAAACATCAACAACAACAAAAATGTATCTACAATTTTCATAAGCACACGAGTACGATAAATCTGCATAGGCCAAATAGTCATATGAGCAACATCAGACCTCACTTTTGGGCTTGAATAACTGACAGAGCCACTCAAATCTTTCATCAGGAATGTTAACACGAGCTTCATTAGGCTCAATAGTACAAAATGGAAAATTCTCAGCAGGTATGGAGAGCTTAGTGAGTGTATTGAACAGAGTTGATTTCCCAACATTCGGTAGCCCAACCTGCAGCCGCAAATATACCAATCAACATTTCAATCCAAATCGATAGACAGCAAAATTCAAAGAAGCGAGATTAGATTGAGTTAGTGAGAATGAAAATGATTGACTTACGATTCCGATTTTGAGATGCGAAGAGAATCGACCGAGGATTGGCCTCTCGACTGGCGCCTCCTTTGATTTGGCGGCTTTCGGCGGCATCGCGAGTCTGCAAATGGTTTTTCTAGGGTTTTAGAATGTTAAGTGAAAATGACGACGACGATCCCTGACGGGGCCACCCTTCGATCCACACTCGTTTTTTGATAAATCGGAATTCACATGTAATCGGACCGATCGACCCACTAAATCGAACCGAGACTGTTTGATATTCCAAAAAAATAGGCCGGGATGAAATTTTTTATTCAAAAACAAATTTGCTACGGAAAAATGAGTTGAAAATCTTGAAGTAGGTTATTTGTTACAGTTATTTTCATATTTCCTATCAGAAGTATAGAACCAAAAATATTCATATTTTTATCAAAAAAAAATTCCGTCAAACAAGTTTCCATGAACTACATGAAGTGTTTTGACTGTTGAAAATTTGGAAAGAAAGAAATGAGATGAAAAGTTCACGAATGACTTTGTATGAAAAATAGAGTCGATATTATTGGTAAAGAATTCATTAATATTTGAAGAATGTATGGTGACTTTAGATGAAACATATGTCCTCAAGAGGGTGATATGGTGGGGACAGTTGTTAACTCACTTTCGAAATCTTCTATAAATTCGGTATTTTTGATTCAGATGCTCCATTCGATTCCCCTCAAACTTCTCAACATTTTTCGCTCCACTTTTCATCATATAGATTCTCTTTTTTTCAATTCCGCACTCATTTTTTCTGATGCTCTGTTCGTCGAAAGTTCAGAAAGGGCGGAATGAATTTTAGCAACGAATGAAGCGGTTTTAGCAACGACTGATAAATATGAAATAGGTCATAAGGTTTAGCAACGACTGTTAAAATTTTATCACTGAATGAGTGATGGATGAAAAGAAGGTAATAAGGTTTTGACGACGACTGTTAATGTTTCTTCGCTAAATGATGTCAGAAACGAGGTCATAAAGTTTTACTAATTGAGTTTTAGCAACTGGTTTAGGAATATTATTTTTCTAATAATCATTTTGGTTAATTAATTTTGACGGAAGCAAACCAAAAGTGGGTCGAGTTTGAAATTGATTCCTTGAAATTGCCGCAAAGAGGAAAGAAACACTTGGAGTTTGCTTCAGGTTTCTCCAAAAGCAGTTGAAGCTTGCAGTTGCCCAACGCATTGACTCCGACATCTCAACTCATCTTCACCTTACACCCACACCCAGCCATATTTATGTTACACGAAACAACAACACTGGAATTATTATCATTCCGTCCCATCTCTCACTTCAATATGGAGTCCGTCGTCCAGGTTTGCACTGCATGTGAAAAACAAATGGAACACGGACGTAACAATTCTGACATCTGCTTCAATTGTGGCACCTCTTCTTCTCATAATGGTAATACGTCGTTCTTTCGTGTTGAAATTTAGTTCAGTTCAATTTAGTTCAGCTCAACAGGACGAATAAACTGTTATTATCACATATATCTGTCGTAAAACAATGCGAATGTTGTTAGGTTTTGGAACTTGATTATATTACAAATACGATGTAAAATGTAATGTTCCCGTTTGAATCTGTTCCATATATTCACAGTTCAGTGCAAACCTTTTACAGGGAATGTCATGCCTGCTTGTGTTGATACACATAAGGTGTGTTTTTTTGAGTCGTGAACTATCTTGAGTTTCCATTTGGTTTGCAAATGTCACTTGCCTCTCACGGTTACGATTTCTACACAGGACGATGCTGCTATTATTCATGCTAGACATGTCAGTACGGTGTCGACATTGGATAGTGGTCAGTCCTTAAAAAACGACTTGTTTTGTATTACTTGAATGTTTCATCTTTTTCGGTTTGAATGATTGCCTCTTCTTTTTTTTCCACGGTGAAGAATTAAATGATGAGTATGGAAACCCAATATGGAGGAATAGAGTGGAGAGTTGGAAAGGGAAAAAGGAACGGAAAACTCAAGCTGCTTCATCCAAAGCGCTTAAGACTGAAGTTCAAGTACCACCAACCGAACAACAAATGGAACAAACGCAGTAACTCCGGCCATCATCACTTTCTTTCATTAATGTTTTGATTCGTTGAATATCGTTACTGACAAAATGTTTCGTTTATGCAGCAGGGCTTTGGAGGCTGCACAGCCACTTTCTAAAGTCATTCCGATACCAAGAAGCAAACTTACTCCATACAGAATAGTTATAATTATGCGGTTGATCATTTTGGGACTCTTTTTTCACTACAGAATAACCAATCCTGTTGAATCCGCATACCCTCTTTGGCTCACTTCCATTATTTGTGAAATATGGTTTGCTGTATCATGGGTGTTAGATCAGTTCCCCAAATGGTCTCCAATTAACAGGGTCACATATATCGACAGACTTTCCGCAAGGTATGATCAGATACTTATTGCACTGCATGTTTTGCATTGGTGAAAAATATCACACACTCTAAGTAACTGATTGTTGCATCTTTAAAAATAAACACAGAAGAACCACAGACTTTGACCTGTCATAGTCTTTGAAAGAAAATGATCTTTGTTTTAGGATTTAATCTTCATCATCTGTGTGCGATTAAATGGCAGATTAGTATCTTAATATGTGTTGTCAGGTATGAAAGAGAGGCCGAACCTTCTGAACTTGCTGCTGTTGATTTCTTTGTGAGCACAGTAGACCCATTGAAAGAACCTCCACTAATCACAGCAAACACGGTACTTTCCATTCTAGCTGTGGACTACCCGGTGGACAAGGTCTCATGCTACGTATCTGATGACGGTGCTGCCATGCTCACATTTGAATCTCTAGTTGAAACGGCTGATTTTGCTAGAAGGTGGGTTCCATTTTGCAAAAAATATTCGATTGAACCACGGGCACCTGAGTTTTACTTCTCTCAGAAGATTGACTACCTGAAAGATAAAGTCCAGCCATCTTTTGTGAAGGAGCGCAGAGCGATGAAAGTATGGTTTTTAAAAACCTCTAGTCCTCTAGTATGTAGTTAAATCCAGTGTTTTTGTTCCAAACGTGATTTTGTCTGTACGATTACAGAGAGACTACGAAGAGTACAAAGTGCGAATCAACGCATTAGTTTCAAAGGCTCAGAAAATGCCTGATGAAGGCTGGACTATGCAGGATGGAACATCTTGGCCTGGAAATAACACCCGTGACCATCCGGGCATGATTCAGGTTAGCGTCAATGTTAAGTTACGAGGTACTTGAAGTGCAACTGTGTGGGAAAAATTCCTTCTATTTATGATCTCGTCAGAAAAAAAACCTGTGTTCAGCAAAATAATAATTCTCTTATGGAAACATCTGTAACCTTCATCATTATAAATTGCTTCGAAATTGTTGTTCAGGTATTTCTTGGACAGAGTGGTGCCCTTGACGTCGAAGGAAATGAGCTTCCTAGATTGGTCTATGTATCGAGAGAAAAGAGGCCAGGTTACCAGCATCACAAAAAGGCCGGTGCTGAAAATGCTTTGGTAGGAAAACTTGAATGAACAAAAAAAATTTACTTGGTACTTTTACCATTATGAAGATTTACATATCTTTCTTATACAGGTCAGGGTTTCAGCAATTCTTACAAATGCTCCTTTTATCCTCAATCTCGATTGTGATCATTATGTCAACAACAGCAAGGCTGTTCGTGAAGCAATGTGTTTTATGATGGATCCACAAATGGGGCCACATGTTTGCTATGTTCAGTTTCCTCAGAGATTTGATGGCATTGACCGTAGTGATAGATATGCCAACCGCAACACAGTTTTCTTTGATGTAAGTTTTTCACTTGCTGTGGCTATTCCCACTAAAGAATCCGCTAAGCTTTTTGTAAATTCTAGTACAAGGGGAGTATTATACATGATAATTGTCGTAAGTAATGATTGTTTGTCTCACTATATGTTATTTCTAGGTTAATATGAAAGGATTAGACGGCATTCAAGGTCCAGTTTATGTGGGCACAGGTTGTGTTTTTAACAGGCAGGCTCTTTATGGCTACGGTCCTGTGTCCTTGCCTCATAAGCAAGCCAAACCATCTTCTTCATCTCGCTCATCGTGTGGATGTTGCAACTTTTGCTTCCCTACCACAAAGACTCCTAATGATGTCACAGAAGTTCATCGAGATTCTAAGCGAGATGACCTCAATGCTGCCATATTTAACCTTAATGAGATGGATAGTAAGTCATATTTTGTAAATCCTGTTTTTTTTTCTTTTTCATTTCAATTAGCTATATTTTTTGCCCGTGTTCTGATATCATTTCATTTGCAGATTACGATGAACATGAAAGGTCAATGCTGATTTCACAAATGAGCTTTGAGAAAACTTTTGGCTTATCATCAGTATTCATTGAATCTACGCTTATGGAAAATGGTGGTGTAGCTGAATCTGCTCACCCTTCTACACTTATCAAGGAAGCCATTCATGTGATAAGCTGCGGATATGAAGAAAAAACTGAATGGGGTAAAGAGGTACAATATGCCATGTTTTCGTTCTCTCTTCACTTTAAGCTGTGGACAGTTTAAAGTATAAGTTGCACAAAACAAAACAAAAAACTTTTTCCGCACTTTTGTAATTCCATTTAGTCTTATGCTGCAAATCGATCTTCAAACTACTTGAAGTTAGAAGTATCGGGTCTCGTTGAAGGGAGTCTTTAGTATTTATCATTGTCATTTTCTGATCTTCCCTTAGTATTCACCATTTTTCATTTCACATTGTTTAACAGATTGGCTGGATATATGGATCAGTTACTGAGGATATCTTAACAGGATTCAAAATGCACTGCAGAGGATGGAGATCAATATATTGCATGCCACTCAGACCTGCCTTCAAAGGGTCCGCTCCTATCAACTTGTCTGATCGACTTCATCAAGTTCTGAGATGGGCATTGGGTTCTGTAGAAATATTTTTGAGCAGACACTGTCCCTTATGGTATGGATTTGGTGGAGGTCGGTTAAAATGGCTTCAACGACTTGCATATATAAATACCATTGTCTATCCTTTCACCTCTCTTCCTCTTATAGCTTACTGCTTGCTGCCTGCCATATGCCTTCTGACCGGGAAGTTTATCATTCCGACGGTAATGTTTCTAACTTTAGCTTTTTGTGTGTGTTCACTGTGAAATGTTATCTAATTTTGTTGAATGGATTACAACAGCTTTCCAATGTAGCAAGTGTATGGTTTCTGGGTCTGTTTATATCCATTATAACCACAAGTGTCCTCGAGCTCCGTTGGAGTGGAGTCAGTATCGAAGACTGGTGGAGAAACGAACAATTTTGGGTTATTGGAGGTGTTTCAGCTCATCTATTCGCCGTATTCCAAGGATTTCTCAAAATGCTAGCAGGTCTCGACACAAACTTCACAGTCACTACGAAAGCAGCTGAAGATGCAGACTTTGGGGAACTATACTTATTCAAATGGACAACACTTCTGATCCCACCAACAACTCTTCTCATTGTGAATATGGTCGGTGTTGTTGCTGGATTCTCTGATGCATTGAACAGTGGTTATGAAGCTTGGGGTCCGCTTTTCGGCAAGGTATTCTTTTCATTATGGGTGATCCTTCATTTATATCCTTTCTTGAAGGGTCTTATGGGTCGTCAAAATCGTACTCCTACCATCGTCATTTTATGGTCTGTGTTATTAGCGTCTGTGTTTTCGCTGATCTGGGTTAAGATTGATCCTTTTGTGAGCAAACTGGATACCTCGACGATAGCTCAAAGTTGCATTTCCATAGACTGTTGAGCATTCACAGCCTCTTCATGCCAACTTGTTTGAAACTCAGATTTAGTTTCGCACCTTGTATATTTCCTTATTAAGTATGAAAAGAAATAATAAAAACGGAAACATTATGAAGTTTATTATTATAGACCGAGTTTGACATGCCCACTGAAATGTTGTTTACTTTTTTTAACGTTAATTATAAATAATCACTCATCTGTTTAGGGTGTTTTCAAGGTCTGATTTTTTTCCCGCAAATAAGCATCCATATATTTTCGATCGTAAAAAGTAACACCTATTGTACTATTCCGACAAAAAAAATAATTAAAAATTCTAAAAATGTAAAAAATATATACAATAAAATTGGAAAATTGAAATTATGTACTATGAGTTTGGAGTTCATTGTAGTTGTGGTTGATGCAAGTGACGCCTTCGAAACCTTTGTAGAATGTAGATCATGAACTAGATGAGCTAATACTAGTCTAACAAAGCTGTTGAGGGTATGAAACATGAATGGAAATATTTCAACAGTCAAATATAACGACGCTCTTGGATTGGTGTTGAGTTTGAGCTTAATATTTTTGTGGGTCGGATATCTTTGGCAGAGTGTCTAATTCATGGAAAAGAGCACGAGAAATTTGTGCTGTTGTAGGATTGAATTTTCTTGAAAGTTTTATGAAAGACGGATCAGAGCATTCTGGGATTCGAGTTTGCTCTGCTTGGGTAATTTTAACTGAAAAATGGCTACAGAGTTAACTTATTTGTACTCAAGCTGATAATGTCGGGCGGTGTGGGCGGAAGATTTGAAGTTGGTGACTGGGTTGGAGCTCTGGCTGTTGCTGGCAGACAATGATCAACTTCTGTGTCTTTCCTATTCAGAACAGCTTGAAGTATAACGAAGAGTTGAAAGCCGCTCAATTGAAGACAAACTCAGTGAACTAAATAACAAAACAAGATCATTGAACAACAAAAGTTACATAGGAAACACCATGTCTGTGGTGTAGTCTGTAGCTCAGTTGATCCACATAACAAGAACTGTGGCTGAAAGAAAAAAGATCAAATTCTTGGATCACACAGAAGCTTTATATTTTCATAATTTTCAACTTTCCAGCAATGTCTAGCAAGTACGAAAGCTTCAGTATTTATTAGGAAGCCATAAATGAAAAGGGTACAAGGGTCCTGGTCCTGGCAACGGCGGCATGATTCTTCGCTACAATGTTTGACACAAAGCTTCTTTTCTTTCTACTCGAGTGGATAAACAAATCAGGGTCAGTTCATAGTTTCTTGATCACCGAAGGTTTAATGATAGTTGAATCAGTAAACTTCAACATGCCACTGCTTGTTCTTTTTGAGTTGCGACAGCTTCTCATCCCAACTCTCACCCCTCTGCTCAGCCACTCTTTTCAGAGTGTCTTGGATTCCAGGCATCATTCCCTTCAGTCCGCAGAAATATATGTGTGCTCCGTTGTCCAGAAGTTTGAAGACCTCGTCACTGTATTCTTCAATCTTGTCTTGGACGTACATTTTTCCACCAGTTTTGTTCTTCTGCTCTCTGCTGAGAGCAATGTCATAACGGAAATTGTCAGGGTAGTCTTTGAGATACTTAGAGAACTCGTCATCGTATAGAAGACTGTCTGAGTTAGCCACCCCAAGGAAGAGCCAAGCTAAACCGCCAAATTTGTAAGGCACATTTTCCATAAACATGCGGCGGAGATAGCCTCTGTAAGGAGCCACACCAGTACCCGTTGCAATCATTATGTGAGTCGCATTTGGGTCGTTTTCAGGCAAAAGCATTATCTTGCCAGATGGACCTGCAGTGTCCCGCTCAGTTAGTAACAAGCCAAGCATTTATAAAAGATATCTGGTGGTTACTATTTAAATATGCTTCAAGTGTTCTCACACATAAATGTTTTTACATTAAGGGAAAATGCGACAAAATTTTACCTGTGATCTTCACTTTGTCCCCAGGCTTGGAGTTGCATAGGAAGTTGCTGCAAACACCATTCTTAGATGGATCCTCCTTCCCTGTTACAGGATCGTAGTAAACTGCACGGCGAACACACAAGCTAGCAGTCTTTCCATCAAAGTTATCTCCGTATCTCGTGGATGCAATTGAATATAGACGGACATTATGAGGACTTCCAGGTTTCTTGGGATTCTCGCCCTGAAATTCATTTAACGAAACCAAAGATATGTAAATACAAACTATTGTGTTTTGCATTGTTAGGCCAATGCAGGATCGCGGAAGATAACAGCTGTATACTTGACCGCAAATCACAACTATTTAAAATTTTATTTTTTAAAAATGCAGACAGGATTCTGAATAAACATACAATCAAACATTATCACAGTGCACTTAAACTCGGCAGAAGTATGTTGAACAGTTTAAAATTCAGGAAAAGAGAACAATATAAAAGAATAGATACTTACAGGAGGAATGACACCATAACTCTGACCTTCCCAGTAAGGAACATTACCGTCATGATCAATCACAATATGACAAGTCTCTCCCGGTGCTTGAGGGCCTACTAGCCTCTCAACAGACACAATGGTAGCAGTGTAGGGTTCTTTAGGTTTATGTATATTAAGTGGGGGTTCTTT
>JAWWMW010001231.1:333150-345932 GCA_035048345.1 Echeveria elegans
GGGCAGCCCGATCGGGTCAAATTAAATGACCATATCCGCCCATATTTAGAATCGGTCCGGGCCGGGCCGACCCGTTCAGGCTCTTACCACTGTCCAAACCCATATTTTTGTCAAATGGACGGGTCGGACCGGACGGGCTTGCCCTGTTTTGTGCAGGTCTACCTTGAAGCATATCTAACAATAATGGGGAGAAACTTTTGGATTTTTGACTTTAATGGCGGAAGTAAATTCAAATAGTCCGTTGGTCGCTCAATCACTCACTCTTCCTCTCCCCTGCTCCACTTTATGCTTTACTGTCTCTCTCTCTCCGTTCATTTTATCCGCACTCTTTCTTTTTCGATCGAGCAACCAAATAACAAGCCCTAGCTATGCTTCTCTGGACCATTTCCGCACTCTTCCCTCTCCAGATCTGACCACCTCCGGTACGCTTTCTACTCTCCTCTTCCCTTCACTATTTCTCGTTTTTGAAGGATTTAGTTAGACCAAGTCTCCCTCACTGCCTCGTTTAATTCGCATGCATTCTCTAGTCTAGAACAGTTGAAATTGATTGTTGATGCTTACATGTTTGTGTTTCTGAAGCGGATTGTTGTGCTGGATTTATCTTTGAGTGTCGTTTCAAGTGTTGAGTATGGAAGAGTTGCATATAGGAGGAGGAGGGACTGTTGATTGTGTTCGAGAAGAGAAGATTGATAAGTTAGAGCCAAGGAAGCTGAGAATGACGCAGGGTATAAGTGGTACCTTGAAGAAGAGAATCGAGCAAAAAGAGTCGAGTAGTTCTAAGTCTATTCCGGTTATCGGTAAGTTGTCTGCTGGGCCTGCTGTAAGAAGAACTAGCACTGGAGGTATACCTGACAAGTTGTCAACTGCTTCGGATGTAAAAAGACCAAGTGTTGTTGGTGGTTCTGGCTTACCGATAAGGAGTCGTCCTTTGGACAAAGAGTTAGGAAGATATTCATTGCCTGAAACTAGAAGGGCGACTGTGCCATCTGTAGCAAGTAAATCAACTTTAGATGCAAACAGTTCGGAGGCTAGAAAACCTTCTTTATTATTACCTAGTGCTCGCAGCGTCGGATTGTCCACAAGGCCCGGCATTAGTAGGCAAGGTGTTGCTGCAAAATCGACGGTTCAACCTGCTCTATCTGGGTCTGCGTCAAGGAGGACTACATCTTCATCATCGTCACTGGAAAGCAGTGGAGGAAGTAAAGTTCGTACATCCCCTTCGGTTAGCAGTGGTCTGAAAGTAAGGCCTGCTTCCTCATTGATAGGGAAGAGCTCAACACCAGCCAACTTAAAAAGGGTAGAAGCTCGAGATTCTCGCTTTATTGTTCTTCCTCAAGTAGAGATGAAAGTTGGGGATGACGTGGTATGTCTGTATTACTTATATGCCGTTCTTTTAAACTTAGTTTTTAACTTGCTAAACTCAAATGACTCCAGTGTAAGGTCTTAGCTTAAAATTTTCTATTCTTTTCAGTTGAAAGTTTAGATATGTTATCAAATAATGTAGTTATAATTTGTTTCAAAAAATGTGAATCCAGGAGCTCATGCAAGAAACATGTTACCCAGTTAATATTATTTATCTAGTTTAGCAATTCAAGATAGTTATCTGAATTGACCAACTCTAGAGTGAGTGGTGGAACTGATCTGAATGATGCTGGAGTAAACTAGAGTATCAACAAGCATCCCTTGTTACTATAATTCCTGTATTTAGTTTTAAAACTGGACAGTATCGAATAAATTGATTGATTAATCCACAAGTTAAGCTATTGTAGATCACATAGTACATGAAACTACTTTGAAAGAGAAAGTCCTTGGAATGCTTCTCCTTCTTCCTTCGCCGAGCTCCTATAAGAAATTTGTATGTTTTAAGATTTTGTATCATATCAGAGATTGGATCTGAGAGGCCACAGAGTACGCAGTCTTGATGCTAACGGATTGAACCTCTCTTCCAATTTGGAGGTAACAATCTCAGTTTTTCTGCAGTGCAATTTCTGCTATGACATGACAACTAATTTTAAGATTTTTTCTACAACTTGTACCAATGAGAATCTGGGAAGAACTTACGGTAATCTTTTTGCCCATACTGTATGTGGCAGTTTGTGTATCTGAGAGATAATCTACTGACCACACTCAATGGGGTTGAAGTTCTAAAGCGTGTCAAGGTTTGTTCTGAGAAATCTATAATTTGATCTGCTTGGAAAGATTGGAACCTCTAATCGTGTCATCTCAGGTCCTTGATTTGAGCTTTAATGACTTTAAGGGACCTGGATTTGAGCCGCTACAGAACTGTAGAGCCTTACAAGTATGTCACTTTGGTCCATTTGGAACGAGATTCAGTAATTGATCTCTGTACTAATTAATTTTTCCCTTGTAGCAATTGTACCTTGCTGGTAACCAGATCACATCGCTTATTAGCCTACCTGAGCTCCCCAATTTGGAGGTAAGCTCATAACAGACAACTGAGAGCTACCTAGTCAATTATTTACTAATTTACTCGGTGATTGATTCTCCTAATTTTCTTTTGTGTGCTATAGTTTCTTTCAGTTGCTCAAAATAAGCTGAAATCTCTTTCAATGGCAAGCCAGCCAAGACTACAGGTCCAGTTAATAGTTTATTCAGTTGCAACTCCCTTTGTCAATGTGCACTTGCATGACTTTTTCTTGCACCGTGTCTGTTTGATATATTTTTTACTCTTGGTTTTAGGTGTTGGCTGCCAGCAGAAACAAGATAAGAACTTTGAAAGGATTTCCTCATTTGCCTGTTCTTGAGGTTGCTTTTTCATTAATTCGTTTAGTTGAAATTGAAAACATCCTTTTTAACCCAGTAATCGATGTTTGAAAAGCATCCTTTTTAACTCGGTCATCAATATTTGATAAATTCCTTGCATAAATGCTCGCTAGCTAGCGATGACTGATAATAGATATATACATTAATAATTAATGAACCATTACATTAAGTTACTGTCACTATCCACCTGATTGAGTACGAGATGGCTTTCAAAATTGACATAGCATTTTTCTTAACGCAATGAATATCACATCTCAATCAAAACTTGCTGCTACATATGCCAGTTAAGTGTTGCATGGATTTGCATTTAGTTCTGGTAAAAATCATTAATAAATACACCGGCTCTGTCCAGGCTATATAAAAATGATATGGATTTAATTAGTCTCTCTTTATATGTTATTGTTTGGTTTATATACAACGGAAGAATTTATGGTAACTGAATGCCAACAGCATCTACGAATTGAAGAAAATCCCATTTTGCAAATACCGCATTTAGAGGCTGCCTGTATTTTGCTCGCTGGACCTACTTTAAAGAAGTTCAACGATAGAGGTAAGACGTGAGTCATTTATTTTTCCTTTGTCCAGTCTATACTGGCACCGTCATTGCTTCTCTGTCTTTTAATTTTTCTCAATCTTTTCTTTCTCCTGCATCTTGCCTACGGTGAGAACATTTAGGTCGTATACTGGCAACAGTGCACGACTTCATAAACATTATATATTTATCCCCAGCTAATGCTTTGCTCATCTGATATTTGGCATTCACTTGAATTGATATATCATTAATCTCTGATTTTTACCACATGCCAATGGATTACTAGATCTATCTAAAGAAGAGGTCTTACTTTCAAAACGTTTTCCTGCGCATACTGCATTGTGCATTAGGGATGGTTGGGAGTTTTGTCCACTTGAACAGGCCGCAGGTATTTCCTTAGATCCCCGAATAGTCTCTACGGTTAATGCATGTTATCAAGATTGTCATGCCTAGTGTCATTGTCAGCTTCGACTTTTCGTTTTCTCTTCGAGCAATGGAAAAATCAATTACCGGAGGGCTATGTACTAAAGAATGCATCTGTCGACAAGCCGTTTGAGGAAGATGCATGTTATTCCCATTTTGACTTTGATCGAGATGCCTCAATAAGCAATGATACAGAGCTGGCATTTGAATACCAATGGTTTATAGGAGAAAGAACTTCGTCAAACTTTGTAGTTATTCCTGATGCCAATAAGGAGGTAGTATGTCTCAGCTAATAAAATTTTGTTACATTTTGGTTACTTTTGTTTTGTGTTAATGAACTTGTTATAATCTTATACTATTTTTTGGGCTGCCCAGGTTTACTGGCCAAAACATGAGAATATAGGCAAAGTTCTCAAAGTCGAGTGTACTCCTATTCTAGATGATGTCAAATACCCAACGATATTTGCAATGTCTCGGCCAGTGTCTCCCGGTATATTCATTTTTAAGTTGTGTACCGTATTGTTTGTCATTAGTATTTTTAATGGCGCGCCGGCTGCTGCTTCTAATTTTAGCATGTGCCTAAAGTGTGATTGGGTTCAAAACTGTATCTGGTCCACAGGAACTGGATATCCAAAAGTTGTAACCATTGAGGTGCATGGGGAGCTTGTGGAAGGAAATATCATCAAAGGTCATGCAGTCATTGCTTGGTGTGGAGGAACTCCGTCTAAAGGTGTTTCTTGGTGAGGCTTCCAATTTTCTTAACTGCATGCTATTTCAGTCGACTCCTTACCAGTTTCACAGGCATGAATTGCTTTCTTTTGGCAAATAGTTGGTTAAGACGAAAGTGGAACAGCAGCCCAGTGGTCATTAGCGGTGCTGAGGATGAAGAATACTTATTGACGCTGGATGATATCGGTTCAAGTTTGGTTTTCATGTATACACCAGTTACAAAAGAAGGCGTCAAAGGAGAGCCTCAATACAAATACACAGATTTTGTGAAAGCAGGTTTGATACGTTCTTGAACATCAATATGCCAACCTGAGATCTGTGAACTTTGGGAGGGAAGTCATCGGTCTGTATCTTATTTTGCAGCTCCTCCTTCTGTCAGTAATGTACAAATTGTTGGTGAAATAATTGAAGAATGTACCCTAAAAGGAATAGGAAATTATTTTGGTGGGAGAGAAGGTCCTAGCCAATTCAAGTGGCTTCGTGAAAACAGTGAGACTGGGTTAGTATTATTCGTACCACACTACATTTTCTTGCTAATCGCTGAACAATGATGCATATTTACTAGTTAAAATCCTGTATCCTTGAACATAATCATTGAAAACAAATTCAGAGTTGTTCTTTTGAACTTTAATTTTCTTCGTCAAGGTTGTGTTGTTCTACACTTTATTTTCTTAACTGTAAGTTGGCATTAAAAGAAGCAAGCGCTTTTAGATGCATGATATCTCAGAAATTTTGCACGCAATGATTCAAAATTGTATAAGACATCAAAATTTACCACCATTTCGTGTGGTGGCTGTTTGCTTTTTTTATTAGTTAAATTTCATATCATAACAGATTTCTTTATACAATAAAAAAGAAGTAGAGACACATCCCCTGCAACCTCAATACTGTTCCCAGCTACTTACTAACAAGCTTCTTAAACCTACATGTCACTTGTCACTGTCAACTATGCACATATTAACATTTAATCAATATGAATCTGAATCATCCTAAAGTTGCTCATCTAACTTATTTCACCCCTCTGATCGTATTCTTTTTCAGAGTAGCCATATTCATATTTATGTCGTAACTCATACGTGATATATTTTCCTGTCATTTCACTTCAGTATGTTCCAGACTTCCAGCTTAAATGCGGTCATATCCATGCGTCTCTTTATTTGATGTATTGTTCTTTTGCATGCCGTTGCTGTAAAATAAGATAGTCTGGAAGCTCTTTTTATTCTGAATAAAGAAAACCATATTTAGTTTTAGAATCTATGTCTTTGGGTTGGCATTTTATACTCAGGTCTTGTTTACTTCATAATTATGTCTTATTTGATGTTTATTCTAGTATTCTTCAACATCTCAGGGATTTCGTCAATGCGTTGACTGGAACGGCAGAGTACACTTTGACTAAAGACGATGTTGGCAAACGAATAGCCTTTGTCTATGTACCTATAAATTTTGAGGGTTTGTGCATGTCATATTTTGCATCTGGCATCTAGCATCTAGCATAAGCTTGGTTAAAGCATGCTACCTGTAAACATTCTCTAACATTGGCATTTGTCTTACAGGACAGGAAGGAGTATCTCTCTCGGTGGTGTCTCAGGCAGTTAAGCGTGGTAATTCACTGATACACCGTACTGTTATGGATTTTAGTAGACTGTATAATCCAAATTGTTGGCATAAAGTTGACAAATTTCTGTTCAGTATCCTGCCACTGTACATAGTTTTTTCCCCCTCTCTTTCTCTTTCCTTTTCAGTGGGTTTTTATTGGTTTCATCTTAAATATCGAGAATACGATATCCTTCCTGGCTTAATTCTACCTTTGCATATGAGCACGCTCATTTCAGTTATAATTAAGCGGTCAAGAATTTATCCCTGTTGATTTCTTGGTTTTTATTCTCTTATGTTTCGTAGCTCCTCCAAAAGTGACAAACTTAAAAATAGTTGGTGAACTGAAAGAAAACGGTAAAGTGACAGTTACCGGAACTGTCACGGGTGGAACTGAAGGGTCCAGCAGAGTTCAATGGTTTAAGACTATATTCTCAGAGTTAACCGTTGAGAATGATCTTGAAGCAGTTAGTACGTCAAAAATCGCCAAGGTTTACATTCATATTAAGTTGATTTTCTGTCAACTTGACCTGTAATTTTTTTATATACTTTGATAAAGGACTCTCTAATTATATTTTTTTATTGATTAGGCTTTTCGTATACCGTTAGGGGCTGTTGGCTATCATCTTGTTGCGAAATTTACGCCTATGACACCTGATGGTGAATGCGGCGAACCAGCTTTTGTGATCTCTGATAAAGCTATTGAGAGTAAGCAAATAAAATTAAAGTGATAAATTTCACGTGTGTCACATATGTCACAAAGTATATGTTTACAAATAGAGACAAGGAGAATATTAGGAAGACGTGCGAGGGGATATTTTTGTTTTGGATGAATACCCACCTGAATTATAGGTTCATATCGAAGCACGCTATCTCATCTTTGTTCATATAATTGCTTGCCGATCTCTTATTCTCTTTTATGTTGGTTCTACCTTCTAATCTACACCTTCACTTGGGATGGTATATTAGCCTTTTAGGTTTAATTTACCATGTAGATTTTAGTAGCTCGTGATGTTGTTCACTGTATTTTTTTTTGCCTTTGAGGCAGTTGAAATGCTTCACAATATAATCTGCAAGTTGCAACATGATAAACATCTCGACTCCAATACTTTCTTTCATTCGTGCTAATCTGATTGTTAAAACTTTTGTAGCATTGCCACCCAGCCTCAACTTTGTTTCACTCACTGGTGATTATATCGAAGGAGGAATGCTAACAGCATCATATGGATATGTTGGGGGTCAAGAAGGAAATAGTATCTACAACTGGTATCATCATGAGGTAATTCATACATATGTTAGAATTACCTCCGTTAACACATCCAGTCATGAAGCTCTTCAACTTGGCCACTTTCTGAAACTGTTTGGTTTCTCATGCAGTCATGCTTGTCTAGTGAGACTCATCATCTTACTTTCAATATCCACCTGCATTTTTTACCCACTGACCGTGTTATGTAGAGGTTAATGGCTCCTTCCAAATACCTTGATTAAACCTAATGTAACCCAAATATGCAAAAAAAGGATTTAGTATCTTTTGGGAACCCAAACATGTACTAGTTTGCACGGCACAGACAGCATACTGTTCATCTTAATACTCGAGACAGTCTCCTACGCTGACTTATTGCTCACTCTAGGTGTGCGTTAGTCAGGAAGCAACCCGACTTTTTTCTAGTTGACCTTAAACTAACAAATTTTGCACCATAGATTAAAAAGGACAAGAAAGTAACTCTGTTTATCATTTAATTCGTATGGGCTCTATGTTCTGATCTGTTGTTTGAACTTTAAAATGATGCGATTTTCATCTCTAGCCTTTTATAAAGGAAAACTTGTTTGACCCATTTTCTTCAATGACTTACCCGTGCTGCTGTGGCTGCTCCAGGATGAATCTGATTCAGGTGTTCTGATACACGACGTCTCAGGCTCCCTTCATTACCAGGTTACTAAGGATTCCATTGGGAGGTTCATTTCCTTCGCATGCACTCCCATCAGAGATGATGGCACAGTTGGGGAATCTAGAATCTGCATGGGGACCGAAAAAGTTCGTCCAGGTGACTTTATCACTGTATATACTATATATTACGTCGGATTCACTCTCCGATAAAAATTATGATGTTTCATGGTTTATATATGTTGATGGTTGAAGTCTTTATGAGGGAAATTTCATGTACCTGATGCATTTTCCTAACTCGGTGCATGTAATTCCTGTCGTGAGAATTTATTCTATGGGTTTCTCTAGTCCATTTCATGTAATGAGATAGTGGTGTTTAGTGAATGACTGGCAGTGAACATTTTTGTTACCACACTTGTAAGTTCGCTGTAGCTTTTCAATATGTGAACTGCAACAAATATATAAACCATTGTCAAACCAAAATGTGAAGATTCTTCATGCATTTTTGAGTGATTATCATACTTCATGAACAGGAAGCCCGATAGTTACAACACTTCAAGTAAAGGGTTCTGCTGTTGAGGGCAACACACTGAAGGTTGAAAAAAATTATTGGGGTGGCCAAGAAGGGGAGTCTCTCTACCAATGGTTCAGGGTATATCCTCACCATAAATTAGATTGTAGTAGTTCGAGAAGCTTTGGTTTCCAAAAGTTGGTCTAATTACTATTTTAGTTGTAGATTACTTATTGGTGAATTGTTAGCCTTATTTGTTCACTGCTGTCTTCCAAGTTAAACAAAATATGATTCATTACTCATCTTGTACAGATAGGTTCTGATGGCACACAATCTGAAGTTAGCGGGGCAACTGCAAAATCATATATCCTTTCTGTTGATGACATTGGCTATTTCATGTCGGTATCTTGTGTTCCTCTAAGAGATGATGGTGTTCAGGGTGCAGTTGCATTTTCTAAAGCAGCTGGGCCTGTAATACCAGGTAAATTCTCTAAAAAACCAGTTACCGCCATATTTTGTCATGACATCTGAATTATACATACTTCTAGTCAACTTGGTCTTCTTCTTTTGAGTGCAGGTCAACCAACGTGTCAATCACTACATATTAAAGGATACCCAGTTGAAGGAAAACGCCTGACCTTTAGTGCCGTATACATTGGAGGGTATCAAACATGATGAACATGTCTCCTAGGATTATCTAATGTTATCTATGTTTTCTTCTCACTTCAAAATTTTGGAACTCAGGAACAAGGGAAACTGTCATAATGAATGGTTCAGAATACAGGAAAATGGAATGAAGGAGAAGCTAAGCACTCAAGGTGAGTATATTTGCATTTTGTTTCTATGTAAGTGAAACTCTCAATTGATACTCAGAGTTTCAGATAAATGTTTTTTCGTGCTAATTTGTAGAACTTCCAACAAAGTTTACTTTTTGGAGCTTATCCTAGCTCCTCCTAAACAGGTCTCAAAACTTGTGATACTAGCGTCGCCTCATTATTCACCAAATCTAAGCCTACTGACTACTGAGCTTAGTGTAACTGTTAAGGTTTCTTCTAGTATACCTCTAACCCAAATCTGGCCCCATTCGGTGATGTATTGAGGTTTTGACTCCCATGTTTCCCTTCTTTTACACCTGAAGAACTGAAGGATAAACTCTTGACACTTTAGAACCTGCACCGAAAATATCCAAACTCAGCATGGAACTAGCGGCACTGACTTCCATATTCCATTTACTGACTACCAATCACTGACTATTGACATTCACTCTGTTTATGAATCAGTTCACATTTTTCTCTTTTAACTTCCTCAATGCATTACTGACTTCTAAAATATATGTTTTGTTATCTATGATACAGAATACATGCATTTAGCTTTGCCTGATGTTGGAAGGCGGATTGAACTTGTTTACACACCGGTACGCCAAGATTCAGTGAGAGGGAGTCCTGTGAGTGTGGTATCAGATGTGATAGCTCCTGGTAATTTTTTTTCCAAACCTTGACAATATCCCCACTCTTAAAACTCAACTGGTCAGTTCTGTTTGTAAAATTTAAAATATGCGATGGCAATTTTCAAACTTCATTTGCTCCTTTTATTGGATTTGCACTAACGCCTCAAGCTGAATACTTTTCATTCTCATACTCAGACCCAGAACTTTCTTGCTGTACATAAGAAAACTGATGTATGACGACAGGTAACCCTTTGGGGCTTGAATTAAAAGTGCCAGATTGCTGTGAAAACAAAGAGGCTGTTCCATTCAAGGCTTACTTTGGAGGGCGGGAAGGTGTTGGAGAGTATGTTTGGTACAGAACAATGAGAAAATTGAGTGGAGCCGAATTGTTAGATATATCTAGTTCTTTGGAAGGCATTGAAGTGCGTTCCAGGACAATGTAAGGTTCACTGTGATGTAATTCATTGAAGTTTTGTCTGAAAGTTGGTAGGTTATTTGATTGAAGATTTTTTGGTGCGGCAGAAATTACACTCCAAGTTTGGATGATGTGGGGGCGTATTTGGCGTTATATTGGTTGCCAAAACGGGCCGATGGGACTTGCGGGAATCCTGTGGTCTCAGTTTCCAACTCCCCTGTCATGCCAGGTTTCTAATCTACTTTTATAGAGCCCTTTACTATTTTGATCATAAACTTTCCATTCTCGATAATCTAGGTTATACAGAGAACTCTTTTAAGTTCTCTATTTTAAAGGAAAACAGTAGATGTTATGATTTTCCACTATATTGTCAGATAGCTTGAATTGATTGTTGACACTATTTTCCATGACACGAAGAAAAAAGTTCACCAAATATTGACATAATAACCACTAGGTGAAAATTTTACATATTTCTCTTGGAGTAAAATAAGACTTATCAGTTTATGAACCCCTTATTGCCCATGCTTTTCCTAATTCCAAATCTATGAGGTGCTTAAAATTATATTACAGCCAAGTTATAATACCTCAGACATAAATTAACACCTTCTCATAAAATGAAAGTTACATTTTCATTTCCATCATGCAATCTATGTAGATGAGGATGTCTAAGATAGCATTTTGTTTATTATTTTATAAAAGAGGCTCACTGAGCACCGAATTGAATTAGAGAAAAAGAATAATCTGAATACTGAATATGTAGCTCAACTAGAAATACCCATTGTTATATTTTCTATTCAAACATATTGTAAACTCTGTGGATAAATTTTGCATAGAAATTCATGCAAAAGTAAAGCACGTTCTAGCATCTAGTTGATAATCCAAATTGTTTAATTATGTTCCTGTGTGTGCGTGTGTATGGGATGCGCATCACTGTGGTTCTTGGTATTTGCTGATTTGTTGTGTAATGTCTATAATAAAGGAGTCGTATTCTGACTTACTATTTCATGTGAGTAATCCAGCTCCTCCAAGTGTTTCGAGTGTTAAGCTTCAAAAGATATCTTCAAGAGTTTACGCCGGTGAAGGTGTGTATTCTGGGGGTATTGAGGGGACAAGCATTTATAGCTGGTACCGAGAAACAGTTGAAGGAAATATTATTCCCATATCTGGCGCCAACTCAAAAACTTACAAAGTGGCTGATTCCGACTACAATTGCCGTTTACTGTTTGGGTAGCTGCTTGTTCTTACTTTAAATATCATGCCCTAGCTATTCCTACTCTCATTTGAATGATGACCTTGAAAATTTTAATTACCATGCCTGAAGTGCCATATAAAGTTGGTTTTTGCTACTTCCCCTAGCCCTATGCTAAATAAAGCCTGTTCGTGATTAATGTTGAGACACGTGTCAGTTATGATAAGTTAATAAGAAACTGGTGTAGAAAGGTATATATCATACAAGATTGTCGTTCCTGAGTTTTTATTGGAGGTACGCGGAACACATGAAAAGTTCAAAATTAGGATTGGCTTGTGATTGTTATCTTCATCATTATTGGACATCTGTAAACCTTCTAAAGCATTCTAAGTTTTGCTAAGACATTATTGTTCTCATGCAGATATACACCAGTCCGCTCAGATTCGGTAGCAGGAGAGTTAATACTATCCGAACCAACTGACATAATTTTCCCAGGTAGGCCATCAACATCTAAGAGGACAGGTTTTAATTGGAAATTAAATTAATATAGTTACCAGAAATGTATCTCTTTCTGAATTTTAATTTCCCTCATTTGATCTTCTACTATACCATTGTGGATTATGGTGGACCAACATAACATCTTGAGTAGTCAAATATTTATGTGCCTGGCATTTTCGTGTAAAGACTACATGTTATCTACTCAAGTTACAAATTGTCCCGCTGTACTAAATGAAATCTCATGACACGATGACAACCATTCTGGTGCAGCCTAAAACTTTCTCAATCATCTGACAACATCTGTGAAAACAGAGTGATAAAGGATGATGTGTTGTATAAGACTCTGCTGCCAGTGCACTTTTTGTATCCTTTAGAAATAGTATCTGAGTTTTCACATTAAATGCCTTCCTGAGTTTAGTTGCTGGATGGATTGCAGAACTTCCAGTCATTGAGATGCTTGTTTTTGCTGGAAAGGCGGTGGAAAGAGATGTTCTGTCTGTTGTAGAAGTTATTCCAAAAAGTGAAGAGCAGCAACTAGTGTGGAATAACTATAAAAAACATGTCCAGTACCAATGGTACGTTGATGGCCTAAGGGTCTGTTCTTTTGACATTAATTTAATTCTGTTCAGTTCAGTAGATGAACATTCACTATTTTTAAAATTATTTTAAAAAGTGTAATAAGACTTGAAACTATGAGACAAGCTTAAGACGCATTCACTATTGTCAAAACTAATTTTTAAAATTAAAAATAATATGCAAATGTAATTAATTAATTA
>JAWWMW010001231.1:346032-359964 GCA_035048345.1 Echeveria elegans
TTTGATTTGTGTTAAGTAATCATAATATAGTTTAAGTAAAATTAAAGAATAATTCTAAAATAATTTCACAATAATATCTAAAATATTTAATATTATTATTATATTCATAGTCCGGACTATTGTTTGGATAATTGGAAGGTCCGGATCTTCATCTGTGTAGACTAACTTTCAACCACCTATCGGTTAATTGGTGTGCTGCGAAGATCCCAAGTACTGCCCCAATTCTTAGTCCACTGTCATTTGCCCTTACTGTCTCAATCGCACATTTTCTCTCTCTCCCCCCTCTCTCTCTACATTCATCTTCAATACTCTCCTGCTTCTTTTTCTCCAATTTCGAAGCCCTAGCCCTAGCCCTAGCTATGCTTCTATAGACCTTTTTCACTATCTTCCGTCGCCGAATCTGACCTAACTCGCTTCTCTCTGGTACGCTCCTCGCTGCCTAAGCGCTTGCTTAGTTTAGTAGCTTGCCCAGTTTTTTTACTCTGAAATTGAGTACGTGTTTGTGTTGTTGCATCAGATTGCTGTGCTTGCTTTGCCTTTCATTATCATTCAAGTGTTGAGTATGGAAGATTTACATCTAGGAGGGGGAGGAGGTAATGTTGATGCTCAAGGAGAGAAGACTGAAATATCAGAGCCAAGGAAGCTCAGGATGACGCAAGTTACGGCTACCTTGAAGAAAAGAATTGAGCATAAAGATTCAAGCAGTTCTAAGTCTATTCCGCTTGTCAGTAAGTTGTCTGCTGGACCTGCTGCAAGAAGAACTAGCACTGGAAGTATACCTACCAATTAGGAGTCGTCCTTTGGAGAATGACTTGGGAAGACATTCACTGCCTGAAACTAGAAGGACAACTGTGCCATCTGTAGCCGCCAAATCAATATTAAATGCTAATAATTCGGTGGCCAGAAAACCTTCTTTGGTGTCACCCAGTGCTCGCAATGTGGGACTGTCCACGAAACCCAGCATTAGTAGGCAAGGTGTTGCTGCTAAATCTAAGGCTCAACCGGCTTTTTCTGGGTCTGCTTCAAAGAGAACTGCATCTTCATCATCGTCAGTGGAAAGTAGTGGAGGAAGTAAAGTTCGTACGTCCCCTTCAGTTAGCAGTGGACTGAAAGCAAGGCCTGCTTCCTCATCAATAGTGAAAGGCTCAATACCCGCCAACCAAAAAAGGGCAGAAGCTCAAGATTCTCGCTTTATTGTTCTTCCTCAAGTAGAGATGAAAGCTGGGGATGATGTGGTATGTCTGTATCACTTACATGCTATTCTTTTTAACTTAATTTTTTGATTTGTTAAACTCAAATGACACAATGTAAGGCCTTATCTTAAAAAATGTTATTCTTTTCAGTTGAAAGTTTAGATATGTTATCAGATAATTTAGTTATATTTGTTAAAAATTGTGAATACAGGAGCTCATTCAAGAAACAAGTTACCGAGTTAAAATTATTAAGTTAGTTTAGGATCTGTCCTTTTGACAACTCAAAGCTGAGCTGAGAAAGCTGAATCGCACAGCTCTAAAGTGAGTGGAACTGATCTGAATGATGCTGAAACAAACTAGTGTATCAACAATCGTACAATATTTCTATAATTCCTATATTTAGTTTTTATAACTGGATAATATCCAATAAATTGACTGATTAATCCACAAGTTAACCTATTGAAGATCACATAGTACATGAAAAGAAAAAGTCCATGCAATGCTTTTCTCCTTCTCCGTTCTCTGAGCTCCTATAAGAAATTTGTATGTTTTAAGATCTTGTATCATATCAGAGATTGAATCTGAGAGGTCACAGAGTACGCAGTCTTGATGCTAATGGATTGAACCTCTCTCCCAATTTGGAGGTAGTAATATTATTTTTTCTGCAGTGCACTTTCATCTTGAGTGACAAGGAAGTTGGATTTTTTTAATGACTATGATGATTTTTTTGACCATACTATATGTGGCAGTTTGTGTATCTGAGAGATAATCTTCTGGCCACACTAAATGGCATTGAAGTTTTAAAGCGTGTCAAGGTTTGTTCTGAGAAATTTATAATTTGAGCTGCATGGAAAGATAGGAACCTCTAATCGTGTTATCTCAGGTCCTTGATTTGAGCTTTAATGACTTTAAGGGACCTGGATTTGAGCCGCTGCAGAACTGTAGAGCCTTACAAGTATGTCAGATTGGTCCATTTTGAACAAGAAACAGTAATTGAACACAGTACTAATTAGTTAAAGTCGCCCTATGTAGCAATTGTACCTTGCTGGTAACCAGATCACATCGCTTATTAGCCTGCCTGAGCTCCCCAATTTGGTGGTAAGCTCATAACAGAAGACTGAGCTATCTAATCAATCATTTACTAATGTATTTTGTGATTGATTTGCTTTAATCTCCTTTTTGTATGCTACAGTTTCTTTCAGTTGCTCAAAATAAACTGAAATCTCTTTCAATGGCAAGCCAGCCTAGACTACAGGTCCACATAATAATCTATTCAGTTGCAACATCTTTCGTCATTGTACACTCGCACATGATTTTGTCTTGCATCGAGGCGGTTTGATTTTTTTTAAACTCTTGGATTTAGGTGTTGGCTGCCAGCAGAAACAAGATAAGAACTTTAAAAGGATTTCCTCATTTGCCTGTTCTTGAGGTTGATTTTTTCATTTAATTCTTTTAGTTGATACTGAAAAGCATCCTTTTTAATCCAGTCATCAATGTTTGAGCTAAAAGTTAGTGCAACCCAAGATGCCACGTCATGATTGTATTGTTAAGTTTATAAGGAACATGATTATTGGATATCATTTTTTTGTCCGTTATGTTTTGTGTATAATCACAAGCGATTGATGTGGACTGCCTTTCTTACCTGAAAGCAGCACATTCATAATTTGCTTTATGTTCACTAGTGATGACTGATAATCTATATATACATTAAGTTACCGTCACTATCCACCTGATTGACTACGAGACGGCTTTCATATTTGACAAAGCATTTTTCTTAACGAAATGAATACCGCACCTGAATCAACTCTTGCTGTAACAGATGCCAGTTAAGTGTTGAATGGATTTGCATTTAGTCATGGTAAATCTCAGTAATAAATTTACTGGTTCTGTCCACGGTATAAAACATGATTTGCATTTTGCTAGCCTGTCTGTATTTCTTACTGGTTTTTATTCAACAAAAGAATTTATGGTAACTGAATGCCATCAGCATCTACGAGTTGAAGAGAATCCCATTTTGCAAATACCTCATTTAGAGGCTGCCTGTATTTTGCTCTCTGGACCTACCTTAAAGAAGTTCAACGATAGAGGTAAGATGTGATTCATTTCTTTTTTCCTTTATCCAGTCTATACTGGTACCTCCGATGTGTCCTCTGTCTTCTCATTTTTCTTTCAATCTGTTCTTTTCTCCTGTTTCTTGTCTCGTGTGAGAACGTTTTGGTCGTATACTGGCAACAGTGCACGACTTTAAGACATGAGATCTTGTCCCGGCTAATGCTTTGCACATATAATATTTACATTTATCTGATATACCATGAATCACTGATTTTTATCACATGCTACTTATATTCTAGATCTATCTAAAGAAGAGGTCTTACTTTCAAAACGTTTTCCTGCACATACTGCATTGTGCATTAGGGATGGTTGGGAGTTATGTCGACCTGAACAGGCCACAGGTATTTTCTGAGATCTCCGAACAGTCTGTACGACCAATGATATGTTATCAAGATTTTCATGCCTAGTATCATTGTCAGCTTCAACTTTCCGGTTTCTCTTCGAGCAATGGAAAAATCAATTACCGGAGGCCTATGTACTAAACAATGCATCTGTGGACAAACCATTTGAAGAAGATGCATGTTATTCCCATTTTGACTTTGAACGAGATGCCTCAGTAAGCAATGATTCAGAGCTGGCATTTGAATACCAATGGTTTATAGGAGAAAGAACTTCGTCAAACTTTGTAGCTATTCCTGATGCCAATAAGGAGGTAAGTATGTTTCAGCTAATAAAATTTGGTTATGTTTTGGTTACTTTCGTTTTGTGTTACTGAGCCTTTGTGGTCTTATACTATTTTTCTTTTTTGGGGTGACAAGGTTTACTGGCCAAAACATGAGGACATAGGCAAAGTTCTGAAAGTCGAGTGTACTCCTACTCTAAATAGTGTCAAATACCCAACAATATTTGCAATGTCTCGGCCAGTGTCTCCCGGTATGGTCATTTTTAAGTCTTTTACCGGACTGTTTGTTATTCTTACTATTAATGGCGCTGGCTGCTGCTTCTGTATAATTATTAGCAAGTTCAAAACTGTGTCTCTTCCACAGGAACTGGGCATCCAAAAGTTGTAACCATTGAGGTACATGGGGAGCTTGTGGAAGGAAATATCATCAAAGGTCATTCGATCATTGCTTGGTGTGGAGGGACTCCGTTTAAAGGTGTTTCTTGGTGAGGCTTCTAAGTTTCTTGACTGCACGCTATTTCAGTCGAATCTTTATCAGTGATCACAGACATGAATTGCTTAACTGTGGCATAACAGTTGGCTAAGACGAAAGTGGAACAGCAGCCCAGTGGTCATTAGCGGTGCTGAAGATGAAGAATACTTATTGACGCTGGATGATATCGGCTCAAGTTTGGTTTTCATGTATACACCAGTGACAAAAGAAGGCGTCAAAGGAGAGCCTCAGTACAAACACACAGATTTTGTGAAAGCAGGTTTGATACTGTCTTGAGTGACCATATGCCAAGTGCCACCTGAGATCAGTGAACTATTGGAGGGAAGTCAGTCATCGTTCTCTATTCAATTTTGCAGCTCCTCCTTCTGTCAGTAATGTACAAATTGTTGGAGAAATAGTTGAAGAGTGTACCCTAAGAGGAATAGGAAATTACTTTGGTGGGGGAGAAGGTCCTAGCCAATTCAAGTGGCTGCGTGAAAACAATGAGACTGGGTTAGTATTTTATTTTCTGTACCATTCTACATTGTCTTGCTTATCGGTGAACATTGATGCTTATACATTGTTCACTGTTTCTATACCAGTTTTAATTCTGTAAGCTTGAACATACGCATGGAAAACAAATGTAGAGTTGTTTTTTAAACTTCATTTTTCTTCAGCTAGGGCGAGTCTTGCTACACTTTGTTTTCGTAACTTTAAGTGCATTAAAAGAAGTTAGCGCTTTTAGATTAATGTTATCTCAGAAATTTTATGCTCATTGGTTCAAACAGGTATATCAAATCAAAATGAACTACCATTTGGCGTGGTAGCTGTTTAAAAATACTAGACGATTTTTTTTATATAAAATAGAAAAGAAGTAAAGACACAGCCCCTGCAACCTCAATACCAATCCCAACTACCTGCTACATGCTTCTTAAACCTACATGTACTAGTATTAGTGTAAAAGAGCACATCTTAACATTTAATCTTCATTAATCTGAGTCATCCTAAATTTACTCATATTCGGTTCTTTTTTATAGTAGCCATTTTCGTATTTATTTCATAACTTATGGATTTGCCTGTCATTTCTATTCAATTTGCTCCAGCCCAAATGAGTTCATATCCATGCGTCTCATTATAGAAGACCTATAGCGAGGTTGATCCAAAAAGCGCTGTGGCGGTCGTAGGATCGCTATAGAAGACCTATAGCGAGGTTGATCCAAAAAGCGTTCGCTATTCGCTATAGCGCTGTGGCGGTCGTAGGATCCTATAGAAGACCTATAGCGAGGTTGATCCAAAAAGCGAGCGCTATTCTCGCTTCGCTTTATCGCTTTTCGCTTTTTTCCATTTTTTTTGAATTTTGTAACGTTAAAACGACGACGTTTTAGTTAATTCTGAAATTTAGAAATGGCACTAGATGAAGGTTTGGAAGATTCGAATTCAGATGATGGTGCTGATTCATATTCGAATGATGATTCATGATTGTAGGATCATTTGAAATTTAGAAATATTGGTGTTGAGACTTGAGATTGAACATTTTTTTCATTTTGGAACCTATGTTTTTTTTGTTAACCTTTTTGATTGTGGACCATACTAACCGTTTTAATAGTATTATGATTAAGTTTTTTTCTTGAAACTTTCAAGTATGTTTTTAATCATTGACTAATTGTATAGGAATAATACATATATATATATATACAAATTGATACAAAAAGCGCTCGCTTTTCGCTTCTCGCTATAGCTTTTCGACTCTTTTCGCTTTTGTTCGCTATTCGACATTTTTTTCACTGGCATCTCTTTATTTCATGTTCTATTCTTTTACAAGCCGTTGCAGTAAAATAAGATAGTCTGGAAGCTCTTTTTGTTCTGAATAATCAAAATTAAATTTTGTTTTAGATTCTGTGTCTTTGGCTTATCCTTTTCGATTCAGGTCTAGTTTAGTTAATAATTATGTCTTAATTAATGTTTATTTTAATATTCTTCAACATCTCAGGGATTTTATCAGTTTGTTGACTGGAACGGCAGAGTATACTTTGACCAAAGACGATGTTGGCAAAAGAATAGCCTTTGTCTATGTACCTATAAATTTTGAGGGTTTGTGCATGTCATATTTGCATCTTGCATCTATCCCATGCTTTCTTAAAGCATGCTACGCTGCGAACATTCTCAAATACTGGCATTTGTCTTACAGGACAGGAGGGAGTATCTCTCTCAGTGGTGACCCAGGCAGTTAAACGTGGTAAGTCACTGATAGCCCATACTGTTATGGATTTCAGTAGATTGTATAATCCAAACTGTTTGGCATAAGTATGATGAAAGTTTATTCAGTATCCAGCCATTGCTCATGGATTTTTTTTCCTCTCTCTTTTCTATTCAGTGTCTTTTTATTAGTTTCATCTTAAATACTGAGAATACCGATATCCTTCTTTGCATACGAGTACTCTCATTTCAGTTATAATCAAGCTGTCAAGAATTTATCCCTGTTGACTTCTTGGTTTTTATTCTCTTATTTATTGTAGCTCCTCCAAAAGTTACGGACTTAAAAATAGTCGGTGATCTGAAAGAAAATAGTGAAGTGACAGTTACTGGAACTGTCACGGGCGGAACTGAAGGTTCCAGCAGAGTTCAATGGTTTAAGACTATATCCTCAGAGTTTACTGTTGAGAATGATCTTGAAGCAGTTAGTACGTCAAAAATCGCCAAGGTTTACATATTAAGTTTTTTTTTTCTGTCAGTTCGATCTGTTGTTTTTTATGAACTCGAAAGTGGTCTATCTAATTGGACATTTTACTGAATAGGCTCTTCGTATACCTCTGGGGGCTGTTGGCTATCATCTTGTTGCAAAATTTACGCCTATGACACCTGATGGTGAATGCGGCGAACAAGCTTTTGTGATATCTGATAAAGCTATTGAGAGTAAGCAAATTAACTTACATTGATATATTCCAGACGAAATTGGATCAAATGAAAACTTATGTTAAAGTAGGAACATGAGAACCACTAAAATTATAACTACCGTGTTCATGACATGAAGACAAATCTACAAATCTCTTATGTTCACTAATCAAATGGTAATGAACATAAGAAATTTGTTTTCATGACATGAACACAAGAGTTATAATTTCTAGAGTTCTCACGTTAACATGAGTTTCTATCGGAACCAAACCCTATTCCACACATTTTACATGTGTACACAAAATATATGTGTACTCATATAGACAATGAGAATATTAGGAGACTCCAGAGGGGATATTTTACTTTTGGATGCATGCTCACCCTAATTAAAGGTTCATATCAAAGCACTCCATCTCATCTTTGTTCACGTAACTGCTTAGCGATCTCTAATTCTCTTTTCCGTTGGTGCCACCATTGAATCTACACCTTCACCTGGGATGGTATTTAAGTTCAGTGTATATTTTAATAGCCCATGATGTTGTTCTCAATACAATAAATGTTTACCTTTCAGGCAGTTGATGTGCTTTATAATATAATCTGCAACACGATAAACATCTTGATTCCAATATTGTCTTTCATTTAGTGCCAATCTGATTGCTCTAACTTTTGCAGCAATGCCACCCAGCCTCAACTTTCTTTCAATCACTGGTGATTACATCGAAGGAGGAATGCTAACAGCATCATATGGGTATGTTGGGGGTCAAGAAGGAAACACTACCTACAATTGGTATCATCATGAGGTAATCCGTGCATTTGTTTGAATTACCTCAGTTAATATTTCTGGTTGTGAAGCCCTTCAATTTGGCCACTTTCTGGAACATTTTGCTTTCTCATGCGTGTCTAGTGAGACTTATCATCTTACTTTCACTGCATTGCTTTCTAATGTTGTGACTTTCATCTCTAGCCTTTTATTAAAGAAAAACTCATTTAATCCATTTTTCGTCAATCACTTATCCGTGCCACTGTGGCTGTTCCAGGATGAATCTGATTCAGGTGTTCTGATACACGACGTCTCAGGCTCCCTTCAATACCAGATTACCAAAGATTCCATTGGTAGGTTCATTTCCATCACATGTACTCCCGTCAGAGATGATGGCACAGTTGGCGAATCAAGAATCTGCATGGGAACCGCAAAAGTTCGTCCAGGTGACTTTATCACTGTACATTACTCCAGTTTCACTCTCGCTCTCCGGCAAACATTATGATGTTCGTGGTTAATATATGTTGATGGTTGAAGTATGGTGCATTTGTCTTACTCTGTGCATGTAATCCTGTCGTGATAATGCATTTCGTGAGTTTCTATAGTCCATTTCATGTAATTAGATAGTGGTGTTGAAGTGACAGACTGGCAGTGATGATATATGTTACCATGCGTGCTAAGTTCAGTATAGCTTTTCAGTTTGTGAACTGCAACTGATATATAAACCATTGTCAAAGCAAAATGTGATGATTTCTCATGCATTTTTTGTTGATGTGATAATCATACTTAACAAACAGGAAGCCCGATAGTTACAATGCTTCAAATTAAGGGTTCTGTTGTTGAGGGCAACACACAAAAGGTTGAAAAACGTATTGGGGTGGCCAAGAAGGGGAGTCTCTCTACCAGTGGTTCAGGGTATATCCTCACCATACATTAGATTATGTTAACTCAAGAAGCTTTCTTTTCCAAAAGTTGTTCTAATTACTTTTTCATTTGTAGAAAATATAATTTTAGGCAATCTATACCTAATTTCTTATTGGTGAATTGTTTGCCATATTTGTTTACTGCTGTCTTTCATGTTAAAAATATGATTCATTGCCCATCTTGTGCAGACAGGTTCTGATGGCACACAATCTGAAGTTAGCGGCGCAACTGCCGAATCATATATCCTTTCAGTTGATGACATTGGCTATTTCATGTCGGTATCTTGTGTGCCTCAAAGAAATGATGGTGCTCAGGGTGCAATTCTATTTTCTAAAGTAATTGGACCAGTAATACCAGGTAAACTGGCCAAAAACATCATTTTTTGTATTGACATCTAAAAATTATACATACTTCGAGTCAACTTGATATTTTTCTTCTTTGGGGTGCAGGTCCACCAACGTGTCAGTCACTTCATATAAAAGGATCCGCAGTTGAAGGAAAACATCTGACCTTTAGTGCCGTATACATTGGAGGGTATTAAACATGATGAACATGTCTTCTAGGACTATCTACTGTTATCTATTATTTTCTTCTAACTTCAGAATATTGGAACTCAGGAACAAGGGAAACTGTCTTAATGAATGGTTTAGAATACAGAAGAATGGAGTGAAGGAGAAGCTAAGCACTGAAGGTGAGTTCTTAACTGACACTCAGAGTTTTCGTGCTATTTGTAGCACTTCCTACAAAGTTTACTTTTCGGAGCTTATCCTAGCTCCTATAAATGAATCAAAACTTTTGATACTAACTTCCCCTCATTGTTCACTGTCTCTGGGCCTACTGACATCTGTTTAGTGTATGTTAAAGGTTTCCTCTTCTACCTATTATATCGCTAGCCCCAGGCCGGGCCCCATTAGGAGATGTTTTGAGGTTTTGACTCCCGTGTTTCCCTTCTTCCATACCTGAAGAACTAAAGTAAACACTCTTGACACTTGAGAACCTGCACTGAAACTCTCCAAACTCAGCATATAACCAGCGTCACTGACTTCCTTATTCCATTTTCTGACTACTAATCACTGACTAGTGATATTTACTCTGTTTATGAATCAGTTCTTCCACTTATCTTTTAACTTCCTCAATCTGCTGAAAGTGAGATAATTCATGCAGATTTCAACATTTCAGTCCTATTCTGAAATATTTATTTTGTTATCTACGATACAGAACGTATGCATTTAACTTTGCCTGATGTTGAAAGGCGGATTGAACTGGTTTACACACCAGTACGCCAAGATACACTGAGAGGGAGTCCTGTGAGCGTGGTATCTGATGTGATTGCTCCTGGTAAATTTCTATTTAAGTTTAAATTAATACCACCACTCTTAACACTCATCTGCTCAGTTTTGTTTGTAAACTTTTAAATACGCGATGACAATCTTCAAACTTCATTTTCTCCTTTTTGTTTAAAATATTGCGGTAGCAGTTTATTTACGTAATAGAATTGGGATTTGGTTCATAAAGGACAAAATAGTGTAGTCTTTTGAAGCTGTTTGCCAATTGCCATACTATTAGAAAAAGTATACATGCAGTCAGTCATCCAAAACAATTAGTGATTTCACAAAAACCACCTTTAATTGTATGGATTTGTGCTGGCGCTTCTAGCTGAATACTTTTCATTCTCATACTTGAGCCAAGAATTGCCTTTTTTTACCTAAGAAAACTGTTTTATGACAACAGGTAACCCTGTGGGGCTTGAATTAAAAGTGCCAGATTGCTGTGAAAACGAGGAGGCTGTTCCATTCAAGGCTTATTTTGGAGGGGATGAAGGTGTTGGAGAGTATGTTTGGTACAGAACATCGAGAAAATTGTGTGGAGCCGAACTGTTAGATATATCTAGCTCTTTGGAAGGCATTGAAGTTTGTGCCAGGACAATGTAAGTTTCACTGTGATGTAATTCGTGAAAGCTTTGTCTGAAAGTTGCTAAGTAATTTGAATGAATATTTGTTGCTGTGGCAGAAATTACACTCCAAATTTGGATGATGTGGGTGCATATTTAGCATTGTATTGGTTGCCAAAACGAGCTGATGGGATTTGCGGGAATCCTATAGTTTCGGTTTCCAACTCCCCTGTCATGCCAGGTTTGCAGTATATTTTTAAAAAGCCATTCTACAATCTCTTGAATCTAGTTTGTACAGCAAACTCTTTAGAGTTCTCTATTTTCTTGGGAAACAGTAGATATTATGATTTTCCAGTATACTGTCACATAGCTTGAATTGATCCCTGATGCTATGTTGCATGAGTCATGAACATAGTTCACTAAATATTGACATGTTAACCACTGGGAGGGCAATATGCATATTTCTCTCGGTGAAAAGTAAGACTTGCTGTTGAGTTTATATACCTCTTATTGTCCATGCTTTTCTAATCCCAAATCTGTGAGGTGCATAAAATTATACTGCAGTCAAGTTATAATGCCTCGACATTAGTTAATACTTTCTCATAGAAGCAAAGTTAACATGTTCATTTTCCTTAATATATCTATGTAGATGAAGATATACAAGAGAGCAGTTTGTGTAGTATTTTCTGAAAGAAGCTCACTGAATACCAAATCAAATTAGTAAAAATAAAATATGAATATTGAACTTGTTGTTCAACTTGTAATTCCCCATTATTATACTGTCTATCCAATTATAACCGAATCTTAATGTGTGAATACATTTTGCATAGAGTTTTTTTCTACATGCAAAGCACATTTTAGCATCTAGTTGATAATCAAAATTGTATATTTGTGTACCTGTCTGTGCGCGCATGTCTGATTTGTTGTGTAATGTTTATAATAAAGGAGTCGTAATGTGACATGCAATTTTATGCGATTAATCCAGCTCCTCCAAGTGTTTCGGATGTTAAGCTTCAAAAGATATCTTCAAGAGTTTACGCCGGTGAAGGAGTATATTCTGGAGGTTTTGAGGGGACGAGCATTTATAGCTGGTACCGAGAAACTGTTGAAGGAACTATTATTCCCATATCTGGTGCCAATGCAAAAACTTACGAAGTGACTGATTCAGACTACAACTGCCGTTTACTGTTTGGGTAGCTGCTGTTCTTGACTTTAAATGTTATGCACTTCCTATTCATACTCTCATTTGAATGATGACATTCAGCATTCTGAAATCCATGCCCGAAGTAAAACTGTCAAATAAAATTGGTTTGTGCTACTTCCCCTTCTCCCTATGTTAAAACTTGTTCAAAATGTCGTGATTAACGCTGAGACACGTGTCAGTTATGATCAGTAAATGAAAATGATGTGTATATCTTAGTATAAAATTACTGTTCCTGAGATTTTTTGGAGGTACACAAAACACGTGAAAGGTTTAAGATTAGGATTTAGGATTGGCCCGCGATTGTAATCTTCGTCATTCTTGTACATCTGTAAACCGTCTAAAGCATTGTAATTTTTCCTATAACAATAACATAGTTGCCGTCATGCAGATACACTCCAGTCCGCTCAGATACGGTTGCAGGAGAGTTGATACTATCCGAACCAACTGACATAATTTTCCCCGGTAAGCCATTTACATCGACGAGGGGAGGTTTAAATTGAAAAGAAATTTAATAACCAGAATTTTATCTCTTTATGATATTAATTTACTCTCATTTGATCTTGTACTATACCACTGGGGATTATGGAGGATCAACATACCGACTTAAGTGACATGTACTGTATAGTGTATATGCCTTCCTGAGTTTGGTTGCTGGGTGAATTGCAGAACTTCCCGTCATTGAGATGCTTGCTTTTGCTGGAAAGGCAGTTGAAAGAGAGGTTCTGTCTGTTGTAGAAGTTATTCCAAAAAGTGAAGAGCAGCAACTAGTGTGGAAAAAGTATGTCAATGCCTTTACTCTTTTGTAGATGAAAATATTTACTTGTGACTTCAAAATATCTGTACTGGTATTGTTTGCTGGCCTTTTTAATGCAACATAAGGTAGTTTTAGGGTTTTTAAAACAGTTGGAACATCGGTACAAGATTTAATCCAAGAAAGCAAGTTTCACTCATGTTCAAACACTATCAATTTAGGTTTACTACTTCAGAGGCTGGCGATAAGAAGTCTTTTGAGCCTGTTCTTTCTCAGTGTTCGCGCTCCTACAAGCTGCAGTTTGAAGATATTGGGAAGTGTCTAAAATGTGAATGCATTGTGACTGACATCTTTGGAAGGTCGAGTGTGCCGGTGTATGCTGAAACTACTCCTATTGCACCAGGTATTACTGATAGGCCTTTGAAATTGCTTGCATATAAATTAAAAGTACTGCATTAACGCGTGTTCACTGTCAGAACCAATGTTGATCAATTTGAAAATAAGTATCTAATTACGAACTTTACCAATGATGGTGGTCTGTGGAGGTAACATTTACTTTTAGCGTTTTTTCGTTTTAGACTAGCGCACGCGGACATTGAGAAAACTTAGTTTTTTTCGCGCCTTTACCACTTTAGCTGTTTCAATTCAGACCTTCTGTTCGCGTCTTTCAGGAATCCCTAAGGTAGACAAACTGGAGATTGAAGGAAGAGGTTTCCATACAAACTTGTATGCTGTTCGTGGAACATATAGTGGTGGAAAAGAAGGGAGGAGTAGGATACAGTGGCTAAGATCAATGGTCGGCAGCCCTGATCTTATCTCAATACTAGGTATGCTGATTAAATTTTTATTAACATGGTTGGCTTTTTTCTTCTTCTTTTTATACCTGGAAGTCTTGCAATTCGAATCTGCTGGTTTGGTGTAACTCGCATACTTGTACACTAAATACATCAGTTTTCTTTATAATTTGGCAGGCGAAACAGGAACAATGTATGAAGCCAATGTGGATGATGTCGGGTATAGGTTAGTTGCAATTTATAGAAAAAAAATTAATTTTGCCCTGTTTTGAGTTTCATGTTTCAGTTTTGCCTTTCGTTATGTTTGAGTTTCAGTT
>JAWWMW010001231.1:400947-411226 GCA_035048345.1 Echeveria elegans
CTTCTTATTTCCTTTTATAGTAATTATTTTTCATCTTTTTCTCTCTCTGTACACTCTCTTTCTTACTATTTATTTCTCTATTTTTCTATTATTTTTTCATTCACACGATTTTTTTTTTTCTCAATACACTCTCTTTCTTACTATTCACTTTTCTATTTTTACACTATTCACTCACTTACACAACCATTACAATCTTAATATTTGTGTCAAACCACCAAATGTACAGAACATTTCAGGACGGAGGGAGCAGTACTCAACACTTCTGAATAAATTGGCGGTGATCATATTGGATACACCTTGACTGAGTTGAGAATCAAGCTTAGGAGGTGAGCGTGCCATTTCTCGTTTTCTAGCACGTTCCGTTTTGGGTTAGCTCCATTCCTCTGAAGCTGAAAATTTTAAATAAATATAGACATGGTTTAAGTATAATGGAAGAAAAGTAAAAATTAAACACACATATTGATATTATTAAATATTAGCTCACAAAAAAAAAAAATTCACACACAAATGGTTTGGTAAGAGTAGTGCATGGTGGGCTGCGGTAGAGACAATTAAGCAACAAAATACAGCAGAATAGAAATGTGTTAACTGTAAACACCTTTCAACATGAGAATCTACTGCACACTAAATTGTGTAAATAGTTGCAACTCAGCGCACTGTATAGATTGCTGAAATGTGATCTAGTGATTGACTACACACGGCGATTGGGTATTGGTGCACTGGCACGCCACCATCTCTGTGTCCAAAGAGACTCGAATGGGATGGAAGTGAAACCTTTTGATCCTCTTAAAAAAATGAAAAAAAAAATCTTGATTACACACGAATATTCACAATTCAGCATCAAGCCCATTTTTTTGTTGACATAGATTTCTGAATGACTATACGAATCATAATTGATGTAAAAGCCATGAACAATCGATCATAATTGGAAGAAGGCTAGAGCTAGTTATTGGAGGGAGCTCGTTCCAAGTGACAGAGGATTCAGCAACTAATATACAAGAGCAAAATTGTAGGCCAATCCTTCTACAAGTCACCATATGCCACCCGGATGTTCATTTCAAAACCTCCCAACTATACATGCCGTCAGGCCCAATGTGTAGTTGACAGACAGTTTGATGAGAAAGGCATTCCTACTCACCGAACTGGGATGGCAGCTTCAACTGAAATGGATGATGTCCCAAAGTTACGGTGCTTACCATCTGCAACGTTGGTTAGCTGGAAACCATGTTCTGGGAGCTGGTTGATAAGTAGAGTTTCGAGTTGGCATGCCATGCTCTTTCCAGGAACTGTGAAGTATAGGAATGCTGCATTCTCCATCCCTTCTTTTAAGCGGTGTGCATGAATTCGACCTTCAAGGTCATCAGTCTGCAATGCAATAATCAACCAGAACCCATTAGGATGAACATAAACAAATTGTTTCGTAAAAATCACATCAAGGCATGAATGAAATCCATAATGCCACAAATTTTTTTTACTACTATTGCGAAAATTAGACAACGGCATATCACACACTTAAGGAATTAGAAACATGCCAATTTCTCTGGTTCACTTTGTGATGGATGATTACATACCTCGCCGACATAAATTTTCTTATCAGGCCTGATCATCACATAAACACTAGAGGCGCCTATTACTGATGGTGGTGGCTGTTCCCTGGGACTGATTGCGATGCAGTTAATTTCAGCAATAACTGATGGAGTTTTTTCCTTGTAAATTTGGCTCAGTTTCTTTTGACATATAATGGTGATAGCATTTCTAACACCCCTCTGTAACATGTCAGGTCTATTTGACAACGCAGATTTTGATTGTCTTGTTCTTTGAGCAGTTTTGATGGACTGCTGCTCTAAGGCATGACTTGACTTCATAGCCTCCCTATCAGGGGAAAAGTGGACATCATTCATGCCTCGTTCTGTTGAAGTGTTTTCCGCAAAAGCTGAAAGATACAACTCTTCAGCTCTTGAAATGACAGCTTCCGGCACTCCTTCCCTTAGAGCTGTTTCGAAAGCAAGACTGTCTCGACATATACCATCTGTCAGTTTCCACGTTGGCTTTGTTTGACCATTTGTGTATGCCGTCCCCATTGCTTTGTGTACAGTTTTTTTTGTGATCAATGGTAATGAGAAGATTCCATGAAGATGAGTTGACACGATTCCCAAACACCCAATGGTATCAAGAGTCTCAATCATACTACCAGCAATACAAGTCCCTTTAGCTGTTTCTGTTCCGCGGCAAATCTCATCTACAAGCACAAGGCTTCTTGAGGTAGCTTCAGCAATCAGTGATCTCATCTCTGACATCTCTATCTGCACAATCAAATGAGGTCTATTAATTTCAATGGGATTTCAGTATGAAAACGTAAATGTACTGACAACCAGGGCTTCCATTTCAAGGCCAACAAAGGTTTTATTGACCAAATCTAACAAAATATCTTTAGTTGACATTTTGAAGTTGACCTAGTCACACAGATGCATGAGGTGCAAATGAGTACTAAATCACCCCCTTAGTGATGGTGAAATAAAGAATCAATCAAATATAAATACATGAGTGCTGCAGCATCAACAGAAAAGTCACCTGAAATGAACTTTTACAATCAGCGGGGCTGTCGTAAGATTTCATGTGCAACATTATCGAATCAAAGTTAGGAATTGAAGCATTTTCCGCTGGGACCATAAACCCACAAATTCCAAGTAATGAAGCAGCACATATTGATCTGAGAAGACTTGATTTACCACCTCCATTCGGCCCTGTTAATAGAAATAGCGATTTCATGTCTACTGTATTGCGTACTGCATTCCCACGTGCAGAATCAAACCAATACGGCGCTAATCCATTTATTAACAATCCATCAGTTGATGCACTCGTTTCCCTAACCTGGCATCAAGTCAAAGAGAAGAAAATAAAAACAGTTTAGAATATACTTCATCGAAAATTTCTAACGTGGAAGAGGATCTGCTTTATTCCAGCATTGGCAACTCTTCTACTTCTACCTTGGACACGCTGAAATCTGTAAGTGACGGAAAGACCCATTTCCTTCGTCTGCCTTCACTGAAAAATATTTTTATTGAAAGTTTAGTCATCAAATAATTATCATTCAAGAAATGTAAACATCAAACTGCCTTCATCAAATTGATGCAAGTTAGTTATGTTGATGAACAATACAGAAAAAAGCTAGTGAACCACAAGCTTTCAGTTGATAACCTTTAGACCTGATTCTGGTAAAACATGCATAAATGGGATCATCATAAAGGATCATCAACGTCACTGGGCTCCAAAGAATGATCTACGTTTTTTTTTGGTATTTATATTTGTATGGAACTCGTGCACTTGAGATAGGGAAAAATCCATGATTCTAATGAAACTCGTGCACTTGAGATATACCGAGCAACATTAGCAAATTAAAAGGAAGTTCATAGCCTACCTCACATGAGAAAACAATGCCTTGGCAATCACAAGCAGCGTAGAAGCAAAGACAAGCATGTTTATTTTTATCTGCAACTGTGCAGATAGAACTCGCAACAGTTCAATAACCCTTGCTTTTGCCTTGGCACTGGCTTCATGGTACCTAAAATTAAAAAAAAAACATGATGTGTTACTGAACCACAGTCGTTTTGTGTGTAATCGCAGAAAGATTTTAAACAGATCGTTTCCCAGTCCAAAACAGGTATGAAGACAACACCAAATAAATTAACCTAAGTAATAAATAGCAAAGAAAAACGATTGACACTATGAACACACCCTGTTAGTGCATTCTCCACTTTGGTTGTGGTAAACCACTCCTCTCCAGCCTTTCTACCTTTTGAATCCAAAGCTGGCTTAAGTTGTTTTATTTGTTCTTCTCCAGGGGTTCCTGCCCATATAGCTGGTGAAAACCGTCTCCCTTTGAACCAAACAGCATCATGTTCTCGGGCATACAAAATTTCACCCCTTGAACCTCCATATGGAGTGTTCGTAGCCTTTATTCGTGAAATAATTGGCAAAAAGTCTTCTGATATCTGAAAATATAGGGATGCAAAATAAGTTCAATAAATAATTTTCAAATCTACGACGATCACAAAGGAACACGAAAACTATTTTCAATAGCAATGTCCCCTGTCAAAATCATGTCCCTGAACTTTAAAGAATTCATAGAAGACAGTAATAACTAACAACTTTCGTTTTTTGATTTTAGCTGCATTCAGGATGAGAGTACTGACTGAACTATCGAACAAGTGAAGCCCGGGCATAAGAAGCCCAACATGTCACTGTTCCAAGCACCAAAATGCATATACTCGGTGAAAATATTTTGGTTAATAAGCATGCACACATGTCAATGGTTGCTCACCGCTACAGACAACAACTCAGCTGCTCTTTCCACTTCCTCCAAATTTTCTCGGATGTGAATATTTTTAATTCGCCCTTTCCAAGAAGATTCCAAATTTTGGAAAAAATCACTAGGGACACCTGGACAGGAAGTTATCTTCTGTTCAGATTGACCATCAAGAGATATCATTTCACTTATTGTGTGGGATACCCATTCACACTCGCTTACCTATCACAAACCAGCGAAATAAGTTATACAACAAACAATATAGCTTTACAATCAGAAAAACTGACAGGATCTGTACACATAACAAAAAATGCAAGTCCTACAATTGAAAATAACGGCAGAACATTCAAACTTACAACTGTGTCGAATTCAATTTTCAATCCGGTTGCCACCCAAGTAGGATCCGTTAACAGTTGTACAATTTCATTTAACTCGGGATTTCTATGCATGGATAAAATTTGATCAACCACGTTTTTGATCCGGCAAAACTCAACATGATTAGCTTCCCTGAGCTCGATAAGTTTCACAAGCTGCATGAGACACGAGACGAGAACATTACAAAATAAGACATGCAAATCGGAAAAGAGGAACTGAATTTTTAAAATGGATGATAAATAGCGTACAATCTTCTGGAGGAAAGAGGTTACATTTTAGTGTGGTATTACAAATTTGATGAAATTGGAATTGGTATATTCCAAAAGCCAATTGCCACCTGCCCTGACAGCATGTTTATGGTTTACACTCAAGAGTCTCAGCTGATAACAAAGTTATCCTAACAAATCCCAGTTCTAGAAGTCCATTCCATGTGGAAACATAACAAACACAAACGTAAACAAACAAAATTAACCGACCACCCTGAATATTATAAATGTACATTAACATTCCTGAACGATCGAAGCAAGAATGAAATAAAATGATGTATATCCCACCAGAGGTTGCTTAGATGTGTTTCAGATTTTTATTTTATTTTAAATTTTGATCAATAATGGTCAACTGCCGCAAACCCGGATTGAAGATGCAACCAAGGATTTAAACAATTGACCTGTTTCTCATGGGATGGAGTGACTAAATGCTTGGCTGCTATCCATCATGCATTCGTGTTTTCTTGAAGTAGCGGAATTTTATCAAGTTTTATCACTAAAGTACAGGAGTATTCTTAAGCAATTAGCTAAATTCTAATTGAAATGTTAAGGGTTCGTTAATGGTGAGGAGTAGAGCAAATTAATGACTTCTAGTTACTATATATAGTAAGTAGTACCATAACAGAGTTTGGCACACAACTTTCCAGAAAATGACTGACATACAAACCTTAGCCGGCGAAACACATGTGAACTCTGGAATTGAGCAAGTGACATCACTCATAAGTCGGCAAATTGCTGATAATGTCCAAAGAAGAAGCTTACGTCAATTGAATAAGAAAAAAATAGTGAACGAGAGTGAGAATTTACATGGTACAGCATGACATTACAAGTTTACATGTCTACAACCATTGCACTGCATAATTTGAGTAACACATTGGAGTATACTCATATAATTCATGTTGTTGATAATTTTGTCCATTTATAATCATATGAAACAAAAAAAATTACAGTTACTTAGAATCCCCGCTTTATAGGGCATACATTTCACGTTGGCATGTCTACAAGGACAAGAAGAAGAAAAATTACCAACATAGAGTTACTGTATCCTAGTTAATCAATACTGCACCTTGAATTCTTGTTGCGATCTCAAACGAAGGTGGATTGAGAAGAAGATCTCTAACATACCTGAAAAGAAAACACGAGCGTACTATCAAACTACAATACAACTTTCAAACACAACTAATCAAAAGCGAACTATTACATAATTCAAAGAGAAAGGAGTTTAGCACAGGACGACAATAAAATGTGGCGTACAGAGTAGGGAGACCGGTGCAATTAGAAGGAAGCAGGACTTTCATGATGCAGGGAATACCCTCAGTCGGTATAACACCTGAAAGAAAGAAGCCATCACACCATATTATAAAACAAGGAGCAACCACATAACATTTTGCAAGTAAACACAGAGACACAAACCTATTTGTGTAGCTGTACTTAGGTGCAAAGGACGAGGTCTTGATTCGGAGATAACTGAGACATTTCTGAACTCAGTCTCATCTTCAATACCGTATAAATCCTTCGCCTGTTATCATCATGCAGCAAAAATGAAAAACCGAGAACCAGAGGAAACCAAACTACGACAGCATTACGCCCAAGTGAATTCACCTTTGAGAGAAGTGCAGTAAGTGGATTTCCTTCAAACCATTCAAATTGCCTGGCATTACATTCTCCCCACAACAGTCCTCCATCGCCAAACTCACCCCATCTGGTAGTGCCTGCTAATTGGCATCAGCGAAAAAGTTAGGACAATTCTTATAAATCTCTAGAGATGAGCAGTTGAATACATACAGAGAAACCATTAAGAATAGAATATATATATATATTTTGCTGACAAATCAAATAAAAGAGGAAGCGAGGAATGTTTAATATACAGTAACTATAAGGATGCTAAGGGCTATGGATTCTTCCCTCTGTGACAGATGGTTATGACATTTAAAGCATTTGTGAATCCGTATTTATTGAGCATTCTATGAATCAAACGTAAAAATATATAAACGAACCTGAGGAATTATGCTTTAGAGAAGTATGGAGATACAAATGATGACAGCGACAAGTACGAAGTTTTGTAAGCAATGCTTCTTCTGTTAGACCATCCTCAGCTGAATATGTCTTCATAGTTTCAAAGACTCGAACAATGGAATAACCTTTCGCTGAGCGAGATATTCCTGCAAGCATTCAAAGAAGAGTGGAATTATGTGCTGTGGTTTCTAAAATCAACAAGAAAGCATCTTTTTTGCTATTTTTCTCCTCACTTTTCTGAGAACTTGGCAAAGGTACACGTGTGACAAAAGCTGTCAGTTTGTGAATATAAATATGCCATATTGTTAATAGATGTAGAATAAACAGTAAGTTGCCAAGCTGTAATGACTAACAAGACAACATGCATATCACACGATGTCAAATTGTCACAGGTAAGAACCCACAACGTTTACCATAGTTCATCCGAAATAGTCCACTAAACTTTCCACACATTAAATAACTCAGTACATTTCGAACTTGCACACATACCAAATTGACGATTTATGCCGTACAGAAAGCATATACTAAGAAAAGTAAGCAGGATATACCAACAACAGGCATCGGTTCTGGAAACTCGAGATCATGGTCAGCAGATATAAGTCCGTACACATACGGACTGCCAGGATGTGCATGCCTGGGAATGAAAGATATATGTCATTAACCAGGTGGGAAATGGAAGGACTTAAACATTATTCGTATGAAAAAATCACGAGAGAGATAACGTTCAATTTACTGAGCTAACTGGTCTATAGAATGGAAACCTTTAAGAATGTTTGTATAAATAAAAATCCAAAATAAGCAAATTCCTCAATGGAAGTTTTTGGACATAGTTTAGCAATTAGAAAGAGAAAAACCCGCCTAACCAACATAGATACTGTTTTTTTTTCCTCGTCATGATGAACTACTACTGAAACAAATGTCTAGGATCTCTTTTATAGACAAAGAGGCACAACAATCCTCCACCTTTCGGTTGCACTTTATACAAATACAGTGAGGATTAGCACGAAGATAGCCGTATGCGCTCTATTTTTTAGCCACCCCACTTTCTTCCTTTTTTTATTAATAGCTCACATCAACAGAACCCTATTAAGAAAACCAATGTGGATACGCGATATATTTTAACTTTTAAGTGCCTACCCAGATATAAAGCGGCCTTTCCTGGATCGAGCTTGTACTGGACCCTGAACTTCCTCCACTATGCACTGCAGAATAATACAGTTCACGTTTTGACAAAATGTATTCCATGAGAAATTTTCAAAGTAAACAAAAATGACACTCATCTTTGAGCTTATATCCCCATGGTATTGACAATATTGTTTAGATAAATGAAATCAGTTCTTTTTTTAATGTGTTTAGCAATAAAGCTAGTATTGCATTGTATGCTGCAACATTTTTACCACATCATGCTATTCAGTAAAGGTACATAAATAGAACGCAGAAATATTCTTGGCACGCAGCTTCATAACACTATATGAGACTGATGATCCTACTGTGCAAACAACGAAGGAGAAGACAATTCATTAATTTAACAGTGGTAAACAATGGTCTCAACTCTCTTTTGTACAAATAAATTGTACTCACAACTGAATGTCCATTGCGTGTCAGGTCGTCTAATGTTTGTCGCAAATTCTGCAAAGAAAAAGCGAACCTCGGTATTCGTAACAGAGAGTGATGTAAGAAATGAGAGTTCTTCAAGATAGATTATTTCTAAAAGCTTCTTATGAAGTGAAAGGACTTGAGACCAGTTATATGTATACCACAACAGGACATCCTGCTCTAGGAATACTGTCTGATCTTAAGCCGCCAAATGGGTTTAATCCAGCATATTCAACAAGAAGACATGCATCGATGCCAATTGCTTCATAGAAATCCCCAACCTGAAACACAGAATTATCGCATACTGAAAGAGGCAACACAAAGAAAAGTACAACTGAGAGTTAATCTGAAGCAACTGAAAATGGTAACGTTGGAACAGACTCTGCATAGTAAAACTTCACGCGGGAACCTTGACTTGAATTGCAGCATTTCCCAATTAAGACATCCCTCTTTCAGACTTCAACAAAACAAAAAGATAATCAATTTGAGATAGAATCTTCAGGTCCATCAAAAGAATATCATAAGTGGTATGCTGCCAATATCATGCAGCAAAACATTTTCATATAAAATAAACCAAAATTTAAACTAAGTTGCAAGTCCTACACACAAATAGTCTCCGCAGTTCCTACACAATTTTTAAGTTATAAAGAATACTATACTAATTAGTCAGTAGTGATAAATCCAATACGTAATTCGCTCGAACAAAAAAAAGACTTACCTCCCATTCCTTAAGCTATCATCTACCCCGAGCAAATTAGTAAAAACAAGACGTCTAATTAGTTGAGTAGTGGAAGGCTTCTTGCACGACTGCAACTTCTGCAAAAGACCGAGCGAAACAAACAAATAACCTAAAACATATAAATATGACAGCAAGTGTTCAAACTATTAAGGAGATATCAATACCAACCTCTTGCCACCACATAATATGCGAAAGATCATTTCCATCCAACACATTCTTTATATTAACCTCCTTAACTTTCTTACAAACTCTTGTTGCTGTCGTCGTCAATTCCCTCGGTTTCTCACAACATTGAATCAGCTTGCACTGCGAACTTCTGAATTCGATAAAATCAATTATTAATAGCGAAAAAAGGAGGGAAAATTAGTAAGCAAGAGTGTGGAGATTGCAACTTACAGAGGGGATGGGGCGAGGAGCGTTGACGAGTGGTTGTGGAGAGGAGAGGGGCGAAGTAGGATAGCGATAGGACGGCAGCGAGGGAATGAGACGAGGACGTTACGAGTGGTCAGCCAGTAGTACATTTTTTTTTTGAAGCGGAAGGGACTTGTCGTTTGTCTGTTTGCTGTCCGTTGTGTGAAATTAGGGTTTGCGATGGAGCCGAGCCGAGCCGAGCCGAGCAGAGCAGTAAGCAGAGACGGCGTGTTCGTAGTTCACTTCCCGCCAGAGACGCACGACAGGAGGTAAAAGAGAGTGTGGAGTAGTGGCGAGGCGTGAGGTCAGACGACAAATTGGGAAGCTCAAACGGCTGGTCACCGAGTGTTTTCTTTATTGTAAAAAAGAATAATTTAATTTTTATTTTAATATTTTTTACAAATTATTGATTAAAGTCTTTTTTTTCTGAAACTTTTCTCGACTTCATTTCGTTTATGTTGTTTCTATATTTTTTACTTCACTCTTTTAGTTCGGTAGAGATCAGGTAAAAAAATGTCTAAATATAAAAAGTATAAAGAGATCATAACCATTGATGTATCTTCTAATCAA
>JAWWMW010001232.1:0-15506 GCA_035048345.1 Echeveria elegans
TGATTCGATAGGGCTAGGGCAGAAAACAGACTGAAACCGGTGATGAGATGGGTGATAGTGTGATATGGATTCTCAATCCAGATCTCACCGAGAGACGAGGAAGGAGATGATGCTAAGGCAAGGGTTCCGGGCAAGGAATGGAGACCTATGCACAAAGATCTGATCTAACTGACAGGAGAGAGAATAGAGATTGGAATTTGTGTTGAATTCATTGCATAACCATAAAATGGCATCTTTTCCAGACCTTTAACAGACTCGATGACCGACTTGGATTAGTGGATCGGACTGACCCGAATGATTAACCCGCAATTGAAAAGAAACTTGACTTGCAAGCCATGACTTTATTTAAAAACAACTTGCACTTAATACCTGTAACAATACTCCCCCTCGGCTGCATCCTTGTCCTCAAGGATGAAATGATGGGAATCTTGAAGTAAGGTCATGGAGGAACTCCCAAGTGGCATGAGATTCCGGGTAACCCATCCATTTGATAAGGACTTTTCTGCCCCATTTAACCATCTTTCGGTCCAGAATAGTTTCTGGTTCTTTAGCTTTTCCGACATTCGAGAGGAGTGTGGGCAGTGGAGATACAACTGTGGGAGGATTAGGGCAGATTTTGAGCTGACTCACATGGAAGACGTTATGGATTACTGACCCCGGCGGGAGTTGAAGTTTGTAAGCAACTTTGCCGACTGGTTCGATGACTTTAAAGGGGCCATAAAATCTTGGGGATAGCTTATGTGGGGTGCCGACTTTGAGGGAGTTTTGCATGTATGGTTGGAGCTTGAGGTAGACGAAATCACCTGTTTTGAAGACACGATCTGAACGGTGTGCGTCGGCGTACTATTTCATACGGTTTTGTGCCCGGAGGAGATGAAACTTGAGGAGGTTGATGAGTTCTTCTCGTTTAGATAGACTTCGATCCATAATAATGCAGGTTGATTCTCCCGGCAGGTATGGTAAATGCATTGGTGGTGGCTGCCCATATAAGACTTCAAACGGAGTGTATTTTGTTGCAGAATGCGCGGTGGTATTATACCAGAATTCTGCCAGTGGGAGCCACTTGCTCCAAGAGTGCGGGGTGTCCGAGGTCATGCAGCGCAAGTAGGTTTCTAAAGTTTTATTAGTAACTTCTGTCTGGCCGTCGGTTTGCGGGTGGTATGCCGTGCAATTTGAATACATTGTCCAGGAAAAGTTGTGCAACGTCAATAGCGGAATATGGATGTGATAACGCCATGAAGTGAGCATACTTGCTCAATCTGTCGATGACTACCAGGATGCAATGTTTCTGATATGATTGTGGCAGACCCTCAATGAAGTCGAGGCTGATGGACTGCCACACACCATTGGGTATGGGCATGGGTTGTAAAAGATCAGGTTTCGCTGCGAGATCGTATTTGTTTCTTTGACAAACTGTGTAGTTCCGTATATACTGTTGTACCTCGACGTTCATCCTTGTCCAATAGAAAAGGGATTTGATTCGTGCGAGTGTTGCGTCTCTACCAGAATGTCCGCCCATAGCGGAGTCGTGGAGCCATTTAAGAATTTGGAGCTTTATGGTTTCGTTATTCCCAATAACGAGCTTGCCTTTCCGGCGTAGTTCTCCATTGGTGTAAGTGTAGTGAGGGTGTGAAGAAGGGCACTGTTTTATTTTCGAGATGATTTTACTCAATGATTCATCTGATTCCCATAATAGTCTGATTGAGTTGTAAAGGTCCTCATTTGCGCCGCTCAAGGTAATAGCGAGTAATTGAGGCCCCGAAACACGAGATAAAGCATCAGCAACTACATTGTCCTTTCCCTGTTTATAGTGAATCTCGAAGGAGAAACCCATTAGTTTAGATAGCCAAAAATGTTGAAAGGGTGTAATTACCTTTTGGTCCAGTAAGTATTTTAGGCTTCGTTGATCGATTTTGATAATGAATAGGCCCTGAGATAAGTAAGAGCTCCAGGTTTGCACTACGTGGACTACCGCAAGGAGTTCTTTCTCGTAAACGGACAAGGTCTGATGGCGAGGTCCCAAAGTCCTGCTGATATAACAGATTGGGTGGTTGTCCTGCATAAGAACGGCTCCAATTCCGGTGTTAGAAGCATCGGTTTCGATGACAAATGTTTTTTTGAAGTTAGGGAGAGCCAAAACAGGTGATGTGGAAAGAGCTGCCTTAAGATTGTTGAAGGCAGCTGATGCGGATTCAGACCAGATGAAGTTGTCCTTTCTGAGAAGGTCAGGTAATGGTCTTGCTAGCACACTGTAATGAACCTTCTATAGTAATTTGAAAGGCCTAAAAAGCTCCGGAGCTGTTTCTGAGTGCTTGGGTTTGCTCCTCCGTCTGCCGGCTCACTTCTTCAAGGCGCCGGTTAATCTCGAGCAAGGACTGGTTTTGTGTTTCAGCCATGGATGAGGTCGAGGTGGATCGGACTGACCCGAACAATCAACCCGCAATTGAAAAGAAACTTGACTTGCAAGCCATGAATTTATTTAAAAACAACTTGCACTTAATACCTGTAACACAGACCCGAACCAAAAGGAGTGAGGCGAAGCGACGAGCCGCGAGCGATAGGTGTGTGGCGATGAGCGCGGTCGAACTCAAAGACGGTCGAAAGGCAGACGGGCGAAGGTCGAAAGGCAAACGAGCGACAACCGACAGGGTCACAGGCGTGACTCGTGAGGCGACGGGCGCGGTCGACAAATCAGGTTCGACTTTTTATTTTTATATTTATTACAAATTAGGTTAGACTTCAAGTTAAATTTTTTCACTATTTTTTATTAAAAATTTTTATCAGCAACATCTATTCTTTTTTTATCAGCAACAGCTTGACAATTTTTTCACTTTTTTATCAATTTTTTTTATCAGCAACATCTAGTTTTGGCATATATATTGATGTAACAATGTGCCCAAATATGAAATATATATTATATATATGAAATTTATATAACATATAAATAAAATGTCGATTAGTCATCGATTAATCTACGATTAATTTACAATTAGTCGATTCGTTGAAACCGCTCGGTTCGGCTCGATTTGTTGCTTCAATGATTCTAACCTCTTTTAGCTCAATCCAGAATCTGTTCTTAATCCCTTGTGCTTTCGAGATCAATTAATGGCTGTTGCCTCAAGCAGATGTAAGTTGCTACTCTTTGCTGAATCTGGAAGAATCTTTCAGATGAGGTTGTAGGAAGAAAATCTTATGGACATGGTGCAGGCTGCCGGCCTACTCCAGGCTCCACTCCGATCCATATAATATAATGATCTGATACTTCTTTACAATAATTGTGTTTTTGCATCATTTCAAGCTTCTGAAGAAGCTGATACCAGACATCCGTCTCTGTATTGCTTGTACGTTGCTACTAAAGTGCTTAGTCTTTTCTTTCTACTCTTAATTTGTAAGTTGCCAGTTGTGTGTGTGTGACTAAATTACATGTTGCCATGTTGGGTGAGGTGAAACCTTTTATAATACAATCGTCTCAACAGCCCGACTTTCAGCAGTGGTTGAAAAACAACTTTGTTGATGAACCTTAGTTCTTGACGTCTTGATTCATAATATATCATTGCATGTCAGTTAACGAGGTCGAAGCTTTATTTTTTTGCATGCAAGAGATGTCATATTAATATATTTATGTGTTAAAAGCTTAGGCATCACCATTATTGGTAGGGAACTGATGAGCATTGTCCTCTCGCAAGCTGTCCGGCTGCTAAAGGGTTTGTCCTACACTCTAATTTTCGTTTTTAGCTGCTTCCTGCTGTTACATTGCGTTATTGATCAACATTATTACAGTATTCAGTTTCAGCCATTGCTCACAGTATCATTTAGATTGCAAAGTTAGTCATTTCGCTGGAAGGTCGCATGACTGAGTCTATGTAAATATGTTCTATTTTTTTTTTCTTCTGGGAAAATTATAAAGAAAACACATTCATTTGACGCATTTTGCTACCACACATCTTTTATGTATCGTAAATAACCCTCCCGTTACCTGCGAAATTGTATTAGAAGTCAAACATACATGGCATGAGTTAGAGTGTGAACCCATAGTTTAGTTTCAATAATTATTTATCATTTTACACAGGTAGCGTCAAGCAGTTTTTACACGCAGCACGCTAATGGACGCTAACAACAGTGGGATGGAAATGAAGAAATCAGTAACTGGCCAAAGAGGGCAGGCATTAAAAATGCAAGATGGTGGCAAAATGCGATTGGAGGAAGAAAGAATTGAGAAGCGTTTACATTACATTGTGATACATGTTGTTGAGCTGTAGAAGCAGTGCGGTACACATGTCCGCTTTGTACGCTACGTGGCATGAAGGTCTTTGATATGTTGGGTCGGGCCCAATTAGTTTCTCAAGCAGCGCCCGTGCCTGTATAAAAAGCAGTGCGGATTCAAAAGCTAGGGTATAAAAACCCCCAAATCTCTTCCCGCAACCGAAGCTGTTCGCTGCGGCGCTCATATTCAGTTGTGAGTGTAGACGATGATGATTTTGTTGATTTATGAGAATTCTATAAATTACTTATTTAATTTGATGATATGTAGTGAGACAGTGTGAAATTTTAATGGCTACGTTTGAGTTGTACCGAAGATCGACGATCGGGATGTGCTTGACGGAGGCGCTGGATGAGATGGTCTCCGGCGAGGTTCTTTCTCCTGAACTTGCTATTCAAGTCCTCATCCAGTTTGACAAGGCACTCTGCTCTTGATTTTCTTTCTTTTTCATCATGTCATTCCTTCATTCATTTTATCTCACTATATGTTCATATTGCAGTCCATCACTGAAGCATTCGAGACGCAAGTCAAGACTAGGATAACTCTCAAGGTACACTTTTGTCTTTTAATTTTTATCTTCGATTTCCGCAAGGCCTGTTTTCCATTAATCCCAGTTCGGTTCTTCTTCTTCTTCCAGCATACACTCAGAAGTCAGAGCCTCTGTTACTTTCTTGAATTTCTAGCTTGATTGTGTGTTGCCGTTGCGCAGAGCACATATGACATGTGACTTATTCGTAATTTTAGCTACCCTTGCTTCAGAGTTAATCCTACATATGACTGAATTTGGTATTTCAGCATATATATATACTTCAACAATCCAATGGAGTCATGATGAAACAATGGTACCAACAAAAACAATGTAACAGTTGTTACGTGATCTAAATTGTTCATCCTTTCTAGCTCTACTGTTTACTGCTGCATCTGTAAATACATGAAAATAGCTTCCAGGTTTCATATGATTGTAGCACTGCTTCTCGGTAGTAATGAAACAATAACACACACTACTGATTTTGTTTTGGGGTACTCATGCAGGGACATCTTCACACATACAGGTTCTGCAACAATGTCTGGACTTTTATCTTGCAAGACGCATTGCTCAAAAATGATCATATTGGCCGGGTCAAGATTGTGGCATGCGATTCAAAGCTACTTGGACTGCAGTAAGCTCAGAGGCAAACACCACTTCATTAAGTGACCTGAGAAATTTGCATTTTGTGAAGGTCGTATGCCAATGTGCAGCAGGCTGTGACCGCATATATGTGGTGCTGATGTAAAAAAAAACCCTATTGGCCTATTCGATTGGAACTTAGTTGGGAGTTGTGATCACTGTTGACTCGTGAACCCTCCTTTTACCACCTTTTATGATACAAAATGGTTTCAAATAATCAAATATGCAGACTATTAAGCCATGGATACTTATAGTTTAAGGACAAGCATAATTCACCTATTGCTATTCACACTTAAAAAGTACAGAGAAACTTATCAAGAAAAACAAAAATGACAATCAAAACAAAACAAAAAGTTTCAAGACATGTGAAACCTAGCTGGGAGAGTATAGCTGATCAGATGACTTTTTTGTTTGAAGGTAACCACTTCAAACGAACGAATCGATCTATACTCACACATATAGAAACTTACTTAGGGCTTTGGTACGTTGCTCCGAACATCATCACAAGTTGGCCTTCGTAGCTCCATCCACAATCCTCAAAAGTGCAAATAATTTTTTTTAGTATCAACGTTTGTCACTTCATTCTATCCAAAACAACACATACATACTAGGATGACCGATTTCTGAAGCCCTACAAACTCTGAGATCATATTCACACTTGAGTAAATATCTTTTTCATCAAAACATTATTGCCTAGATCTAGATGGATATAATGTCTAACATCTTAACTTATCTAGTACATAAACATAATCTAAAATACGAGTCTTCTACAATAGGCAATTCAACAATGATTTCTCAGCACGACTTTCAATCGACGCATCCACTAAGACCCGACATCATTGAAATAACTTCATAGAAATACTGCATCAAACACAAACACAACACAACAACTTGATTGACTCGATAGATATATCTATTCTTATAAAAGAATAGACAAAAGGATGTAAAACCAAACATAAAATTACAAAATTATCCTTCATTAAACAAAACAAATGAGTACACTACCCATTATTCATTAACATTCCTAAGCCCATACTTGAAGCCCAAACTTTAAATAAGATTCCCCATTTTGGCCTTCCCTCTTTACATAATTAAACTACATGTCATTCAACATTTAATTGATCATATTTTGACCTTATTTGACCATATTTGATCATATTTGTTCGTATTTGACCGTAGTTGATCAAATAAAAATTATCTAAAATAATACGAAAAAAATAAAAATTAAAAAAAGTAATCAAGTGGATACGGAAAAAAATATAAGTAAAAATTATATAAAATAAAACGTAAAAATTTTAAAAAATAAATATTAAAATAAAAAATTATGCGGGGAACATTTAACACTTAGGGAGAATCAGATAGAAATACGAAAAAAAATTTCATCGGGACGACAAGATTAGGAAATGGTTGAATCATCAAAACTAAAATTACATTTTTATCCATCTCTCCATCATTAATCACAAATAAGCCATTAAAATTAAAGATAACAGGCCCGGTCCGGCCCATTAAATAAAAATAAAAATTTAAAAACTGAAAATTAAAAATTGAAAATATTAAAAATATAATATAATATAATAAAAAATAAAAAAAATAAACAAAAACATTTAACATTTTTAGGTGAATCAAATGGAGATACAGAAAAAATATTGAAAAGAAAAGAAAAGCTCCAACGATAGAGAATATAAATATTGAAAGACTGTTGGTGAATGACAGCGTTCGAACACTCTAACTAAGAATTTTATGACCGAATCCTTTTCAACGTTCCACCATTCTATTGGCTTAAAAAGATGTAAATGCTCATTTTTATGTTAGGAAAGTGAGTGCGTGGATGTTGTAATATGTGTAAAGTCGGAGGGTTTGGGTCCACTAATAAAATTTGTGTATGTGCCAAGTTGAGGCTTGAGGCCTGAGGGTGAGGCAGCGAGTCCGTAAATCCGATAATCGTGGGCGCGACAGCAGGAGATGATTGCCCGCGCTGATGCGAAACGATTGATGAGTTCCATCATCGCCTTCTTCATGCTCGTCCAGCACATCTCGCGGATCCATCAATCACTATAAATACATCTTCAACGCTCAGATCCGTCCGAATCGATTTTATAATTTCCACATTTCTCCACAACCTTCTCCCAATACTAGGGTTTTCTCGATCCCCGCATTCCATGGATGTTGTTGTATGCGTTGCCTCTGATGCTCTGAGCGACGACGCTCAAAATTGACTCCCCAATTTTGCAGATTTGTAGTTTTTTGTGGTGTTGCGCAAATCTGAAATGGCTGTTTCGCCTTCCAAATTTCTCTTCTGGTTTTTGTTCACTTGCGTGGTTTTATGGCTCATCTTTATGTAAGATTCCCTTCGTCTTTTCCCCCCTTATATAATTGCATGAAGTAGATTTGATTACTTTAAGACTTAGACGCTTTGTTGTTTTGCATTGTGAATAAAGAGTAATGCCGCTGTTGTTGATTTTTAATTTTATGATTATGTTATTTTGCCGAATGTAGAAGATGGTCAACTACAAATCGGCCTTGACTTCAAAGAGCTAAAAGTAAACTAATTCGTGCTTGGGTGAGCATTGTGGGGGAAATGTGGAGTTAGTTTAGGTGCTGACCTTTTTCTTATTTTGAAGGTGTCAGCCACCCACGATCCCGTGGCACTTTTTCTTATGTAACACTTCTGGTCCTGTTTCATAACATAGTTTGGTACACCAGTGTTAACATGGTATTAGATGCAGGACTCGTTTGTCGACACAGTTAATGTAGTAACGTTCAAATTAAAAGTTAACACTGCAGCCTCTCACAATGGTTATAAAAAGCACAGCTATACATATATTTCACTGTCAGGGTTATGATTTTTTTTTAACATTTTTAGCTTTTTTGTTTATTTTCAGATTTATCGTTAGGCTTGTTATCCAGCTTCTTGATCGATTTGCTGGAGCATCTGTGGAGTTCCAGATTGCAGGATGGAAATCCTTAAGAGATGTTGTAGTGAAATTTAGAAAGGTTAGTTCAGTTTCCCTTACTACTTGTTACATTAAGTTAAATCAGTGACTGGTGGATGAGTTAATTTAGAGTACGTTGGAGATTTTAAATTTGAGGCTTTGGACAAAAGTGATGAAGCTTTATGAGAAATGTAGTAGTTCAAAGCATAAAATTTGGGAGTCTTGTATGGACCACACTTGGGCTAGTTTTGACAACATTTTTCAGTTTGGATCCTGTAAAATAAATTTTAAGGCATGGTTTCAGGGTGCTGTGGAATCTGTGTCTATTGGTGAAGTTAATATTAGCTTAAGCCAGTCCTTGATGAAACTAGAGATCCATGCGTTTTCAAAGGATCCGAAGATACATGCACAGGTTTGCGATTTGGAAGTTGTGATGAGAGAAAGTACAAAAGGTTCGCAGAAAAATAAGACTAAAAAGTCCCGCTCTGGGAAGAGCAAAGGAAAACTTATGTTGGTGGCAAAAATTGCACGTTTCATTTCAGTTTCTGTTACTGACCTGAATGTAAAGGTAAAAATTGACACAGTTGAGATTCCTAGAATTGTTACATCTGTAGCTAGATTCATAAAAGATAATTAACAAACTTTCAGTAGAACTTCCATTGTATCAGTTAGATAGTTGAGGTTTGATTTCTATACTTACACTCGCTTGATTTAGCTGATTGTTAGTTATAATTATTCGCTTCATACAGACACCAGAATGTGTGCTTGAGATCAAAGAAGTGAGGCTGGATATGAATAAAGGTGATCCTTCTACTCAGACATCGGTGTTCAAGTTACTTTTGCTACCAACTACCATTTATATGGGAAGATCTCAAGTGCGGCATGACCAATATAATAGCCTTAATACGATTGGAAGTACTGCTGAGACATTTTCATACGCGGTGGACAAGTCTTTGGCCCCCTTCAGTTGCGAGGAATTGGCTTTTTCCTGTGAGTTTGGTGCTGATAGGTAGGATACTTTCGTTTTATTTTTTGGGTTACATAATAGTATATAATGTTGATCAGGCAGTTTGTTGATATTAGCAGCAGTCTAAATAAAATCAGGTCTGACTTTTATGTTGTGCTTCACTCAGTTGAGGATTCTAATTTAACACTTACTTTTCCGTAGGTTTATAAACTTAGAACTCTTGATGTCCATAAAAATACTAGTAGATTATTAGCCAAGTCAATGAATTGCTACTTTCCCCATATCAAAATTCAATATCAGGTTCTTATTTTTTGCTGAATACGATCATGAGTATGTCATGTGTGTGAGTCAATCATGTTCAAAATGATGATTGTGTATAAGGCTCTTGATCTTTGTGTAAAATGCATTTGCAGTGGAGTTGGTATTGCAATCAAGAATGTAGAGCTACACAGTGGTGAAATATCAGTAAATGTGTGCAATAAGATGCTCCACAAGAGAGAGAGTTCTTCATATACCACAACTAAACATGAAGAAGATTCGACTCCTGCTATAACGGAAAAAAGTAAAGAAAAGAAACAAGCTGGGCTTGCAGCAATATCAAAGCACGTTGCTGTGTTCCCAGAAAAGGTTTGGACTTTTTCTGTCAACTTATTGTACATGAACGAAAAAATCTTGCCTTGTTTTCTCTTTGCTCATGTCTCAGCGTCGACTATTTTTGAAGTGGGCGTAGACCTCCCGGCTCTCGTCCCTACACATTTCAATTTCTGTATCATTTAACTATTGTAAGTTAAAACACTGTCGAAATCTATTATGATATCACAAAGCTAGTCACACATTGACTATCATTATGCTGTATCGGTGCTATTCATATTACGAAATGTATAGAGCTAATCATGGTGTAGCTACTATTTGATTTCATGAGTTAGGCCTGATGTTTTAATGGCCTTTAATCTAGATTCTTACAAATGAAAGTAGATTAAGTTCGACGGCATGGCAACATATCGCCACTGATGGCTCTGATGTCTCTTAATTTTCTGTGGATCACCAATCTTGATTTATTACACTTCTAAAAATGAGCTAGTTTCTGGACGTATCTCTTGAGTCAATGCGGGATTTTACTTTATTGTATCAGACTGTAGTTAATCAGAAGACAAATAGCTTCTTTATGCAGCTGATAGTAGGTCTTACTCGCGTGGCTTTTATATTAGGGTGCCCCTATGTTTTACTGCTCTCATCAGCTATTTTGATTTTAAGTTTCAAACCCTTGAACTTGCTTATGATTTTGAAGGTCTCTACTGAGTGTACTATTTTAATTCCTGCTCAGTTCAGTTAGCTGAGAGTTAGGGATCTGTTAACTTTGTTATAGATCCTCATGGGATGCATTTCCTGAATGTTACTTAACAGTGCTCGTTACTGTAGGTCCTCGTCAGTTTGGCCAAACTAAATGTGAAGTTATCACATGAAGAATATGACGTTGTTCTTGATAATAGCATCGCAGGCATTCAGCTCAAAAGTATAAAATCACATTCTGACGACACAGGTGACAATACTCGCATTGACGTCCAAATGGATTTTAGTGAGATTCATGTGCGTCCTTGACCTTATATTATTAGAACACTCAAAATTTTGCACATTCATATATATTGGACACTGGTTATATAGTGTTTGACTGTGTGCGTGGGTGCAGCTTCTCAGGGAAAATGATGTTTCCGTACTGGAAATTGTGAAAGTGGATGTTGTTTCATTTATATATCTTCCGTTGGAGGTAAATCATGTTTTGTTTATCTGGCATATAGCAGATTGTTTTATCTGTTTATGAGTTTTTTTATTTGGTAGAGAATTTCTAGAGTAAGTTCCTTGTTATACAGATGTTTATTTGAAAAGTGCAATGTTTGTGACCCGCGATAAGTTTATAGTTGTCATCATCATCATCATGTCTGCTTGTCTTTGGGATTACTTTTATTATTGATACACATGTTTTCATGTTTAATGAGATATACCTGCTCTTCCTTCTATGCAAAATAGTGAGTGTGATGATGTCCTTCCAAACTTGATGGACATTTTTATTCAATCACCAAGAATATAGAGAAATGGTATTTCACTATTTGCCTTGGTTATTCGTTGGCTACTGTTACGGTCTGACTGATTCCTATATATAAATGGCTACAGTCAAATTTAATATCCAAATGTCTGATTTCGATCCAGGTTTGCAAAAAGCCAATTCCAGCCACTTCAAAACGATGCAGTTTTGTGAATATGTAATTAAAACTACATCATTTTGTATTAAACCAACCTAAAGTTAGTGAACCCTTTTTCATAACTGCGTCGTTTTGGGCGACTGCAATTAGCAGTCGATCACTATCCCAAATCAGTGGCAAAGCCAGAAACTATTTTGACTGGGGGCATATTTTGTAGATACAATGTTTTAATTAAGTTGTATTTATATTGATTGAGTGGGGCGTAAATTCTGATAAGAGTGGGGTGATTTGTTAAATATCTCAGATTTTTTTTGAAAATCCAATTGAATTTATATAATAAAAAGCTTGAATCACCCAAAATCACCGGGGCGGCTGCCTCTCCTCACTTATTGGCTTCGCCATTGTCCCAATGGTCAGGGGAACAGAAATACTGAAAATTGATCTTCAACTTCACTTAATTTCATTTGGTAAGTTTTGCCAATCATTCCTGTGCTGTGCAGTTTATATCTCCTTTACGAGCTGAAGTTGATGTGAAACTGGGGGGCACTTGCTGCAATTTTATGATGAGCCGGCTGAACTCATTGATGCGCTTCCAACTGTCAAAGAAGAATTCAATGGTTCTCAAAGATAAGGCTTCTAAGTCTGAGAGGCCTCCATCTTCTGAAGCCAAGGGCATTATGTGGACTTGTACTGTTTCGGCACCCGAGATGACCATCATGCTGTACGACTTCAGTTGTTTGTCTCTGTATCATGTAAGTAATACTTTTGACCTTAGCTCTACATTATCGTAGTTCCATAACATATATGGCTGCAATGAAGACATTATATAAACACTAAACATATAATAATGTTGGAGAACTCGTTACTTGTTGATACAGCGATTTGTCATGATATATGAGCATAGAAACATTGTTTTATAAGATCCCTCATCTTAGATTCTTTAGGGATACCCTATGAAGTACAATGCTGCTTCATCCTTTTTAATTATTAAATGACTTGTATTGGGGTGAGCAATTAGTCCTGGGTTGGAACAGTAAGGGTATGCGAATGATAAGGGTATTAAAGGTCGTCATGTTTGCAAATGGAATGAAAATAAAAATTAAATCTGTTTACGTCTGGCCTTAATGTGTATCTTTATATTTTGATACCAATTTCACTGTCAGATTTATTTGAATGTGTTCCGGATAAATTACAGGTGTGTCCTCAATCTTTGCATCTGTTTGCAAATAATGTGTCTAGCACCGGAACTGCAGTGCATATGGAACTAGGAGAACTCAGTTTTTATATAGCAGATGAATATCAGGAGAGACATAAAGAAATCTTGGTTAATCTTGAAACAAACTCAGGTTCATTGTTGCAGATAGCCAAGGTGAGCTTGGATTGGGGCAGAAAGAGGATAGAAACTCTTGAGGCGGATGACAAGAGTTTGAAATTGGCCCTCTCAGTTGATGTGTCTGGCATGGGTGTTCATCTTAACTTTAAGCGCATTGAGTCTCTTGTATCCACTGCTCTAACTCTTAAAGCTATAATGAAGCGAATGTCCGCAGCACGCAAAAGAACGACCCCGGATAATGCCGAGCGTGTTCCTAAACCATCTGCAAAAGGGACTCGCCTTATAAAGCTTAGTCTAGAGCAGTGTTCAATTATATATTCTGGTTGTGCAGGCTTGGAGACGACAGTAGTTGCAGATCCAAAACGAGTGAACTATGGGTCACAGGGTGGTAAGGTTGTTATCAGTGTCTCAGCGGATGGTACACCACGTACCGCTGACGTTGCACCCACAGTGGACTCTTGGGACAAGTTAAAGTTCGCAGTATCCCTTGGTATAACTCATTTAAGTCTTTGCCTGAATAAGGAAAAACAGTCCTCTCAAATAGAACTGGAAAGAGCGAGTTCTTCATATCAGGAATACTCGCCTGGTAATAATGCAGAGACAAAAGTCGTATTGTTTGAAATGCAGAATGCAAAGTTTGTTAGGAGGTCTGGGGGGCTAAAAGACACTTATGATTGCTCGCTCTTCAGTACCACTAACATTGCTATCAGATGGGAGCCAGATGTGCATCTTTCACTTGTTGAACTTGCCTTACGTCTAAAGTCATTGGTTCTTAATTATAAACTTCAGGGCATTGGTAGTGAATTCATGGGCAGCATCTCAGACACTACAAATACGGATCACAAAAAAGAAACCATCACAGAATCAGGGAAGAGTGAAAAACAGCCTAAGAGAAAGGAATCTGTTATAGCTGTTGATGTTGAAATGCTAAGTGTATCTGCTGAGGTAGGTGATGGTGTTGATGCTGTGATCAAAATACAGTCCATTTTCTCTGAAAATGCTCGTATAGGAGTGCTTCTGGAAGGGCTCATGTTATCTTTCAACGATTCTCGAGTTTTTAATAGTAGTAGAATACAGATTTCTCGAATTCCCAAGGCTTCTGTCATGTCGCCTGATGGGAAATTGCCAGCTGTGACTACATGGGATTGGGTGATTCAAGGTCTTAATGTTCATATTTGCATGCCGTATAGGCTAGAGTTGCGTGCCATTGAGGATTCCATTGAAGAAATGACTCGAGCTCTAAAATTGGTTACCCTAGCTAAAGTTAATCTTATACTTCCCACGAAGAAAGAAAACCTAAAACCCAAGAAACCCAGTTCAACAAATTTGGGTTGTGTACGTTTTTGCATACGAAAACTAACGACTGATATAGAAGAAGAGCCTCTTCAAGGTTGGCTTGATGAGCATTATCGGCTACTGAAAAATGAAGCTAGTGCATTGGCTGTGAGGTTGAACTTTCTAGATCAAATGATTGAAGGCAGCAGTTGTGCTGAAACAAATGATCAGCCTGTTCAAACTAGTGTCCACTACAACGGAATTGAAACTGATATGCGAGATCCCTTCACTACTGGTAAACTGCGGGAGCAAATTTACAAGCAATCATTTAGGTCTTATTATCAGGCTTGTCAGAAGCTTGCTCCATCAGAAGGTTCTGGTTCTTGTAAGAAAGGCTTTCAGTCAGGTTTTCATTCTAGTGCTGCAAGAACTTCTCTTTTATCCATCTCTGCCACAGATTTGGATATAACGTTAACGCGAATTGAAGGTGGTGATGAGGGGATGATAGATGTCATAAAAGCTCTTGATCCCTTTTGTCTAGCGAACAACGTACCATTTTCTCGACTCTATGGAAGTAACTTTCTTCTGAACACACGCTCACTTGTTGTGCAGTTGAGGGACTACACATTCCCTCTCTTGTCTGCAAGCTATGGTAAATGTAAAGGAAGAGTCGTTCTAGGGCAGCAGGTCAGGTTTAAACTATCTGTTCTTCTTTTGCCTGCACTATCCGTTTCCTGTTCATAGCGATAGCTTTAAAGTTAATTTAAACAGAATGGAGTAACTGCTTATAATGATAGTTTTTTTCTTCTTCTTCTTTTAGCTTATAGGGATAGTTTTACCCCAATGTTTCACAGATTTTCCTTTACTGGAATCTTGATGAAGCTCTCTTTCATCGCCTGTCAACTTTAATACTTGTTATGTCATCAAAATCCATAGAAAATTTTACTTACATGGTCCGCCTATATGAGTGGCATGGAAAAAAAAGACTGGCCTGAGCGAGTGAGCGTCAAAAGCATATTGCCTGAAATAAAGTTTGAAATGTGAAATTGAGTCACTACAGTCATTAGACACTTTATGCGTAGTGTATCGTGAGCAGTAAAAATTTTGAAAACAGCTAAATGTGGACTACCTCTTTTCAAAAACATGAAAGCCATTTATCTGTTAACTTGATCAGTTGCTCGTTTTCCAAACGCCAGGTTTTATTACGCACTGTGTACTTGTTTCCTTCTTGCTTTTAGTTTCGTCTCATGACTATTGAATTGCCCATATGTTGCAGGCGACTTGTTTTCAGCCGCAAATCCGTCAAGATGTTTATATTGGGAGATGGAGGAAAGTCAATATGCTCCGGTCAGCTAGTGGCACAACTCCCCC
>JAWWMW010001232.1:56691-68536 GCA_035048345.1 Echeveria elegans
ATCGGGAGTGAGAACTAAAAGTTAGAACTAGATTAAGTTTTATATTAAAATCACATGATTTAAACTCTACAATAATTCCATGACATGTTAAACATACATCTTGAGTGTTAGTGGAGGATTCTGAATTCCTGTCATCACCTGTTTGAATTGATATTTAAAACAACAACTTTTGGATTAAAATACCTAAAAACATACGTTCCGCGAACCACGAAACAAACTAATAACAAACCTTTCGTAACTAAACTCCACTGTTCCCTGTGGATCGACACTAGGTGGTCACCCTTAGTTCTTTATAAATTGTTTTTGATACGTGACACATAACTACTTCTTTGACGGGGAGTAGTTAAGGAGGCAACACAGTGCAAAACCACTACGACAATTTTGCGTTCTAATCTCCATCAGTAGCACAACTACACAGCGATCACCTCGTCACTGCTGTTGCATCTCCTCCATCATGTTTGTCATCTGGTCATTGCGGCGCTGCTGCTCCACCGGACGGGTGACCTCGCGCCAGGACGAGGAAATCTCCTGGCTGAAGTATTCGGGAGCTGCTCCTCCAACTCCAAAAATGGATCCTCCGGGCTCGACTCCGCCGATCGCCTCGTAGTACGTGTTGCAGGAATCTTTGAAAGAAAGCTGCTCGTCGGACTGTTGGCTGCTCCGCTGAGTGAGGATCTCTCGAGTCCGATCCTAATACAAATTAAACATTTATTAACATAATGAATAATTTAGAAAAAGTGAATAAGTAAAAATTTATAATTTCTTCACTTATAGCGATCTCCTGCGCGCGCTGATCCACTAGCACGATGCGCTCCGGCGCGCGTGCGTGAATGTGGAGCATCAACTTGTGAGACGCTACAAGCCTCCCGAGATCCTCCTCCTAAACATTAAATTAAATATTAATTAAATTAAATTAAAAGTTTTAAATTATACATAAATTATAAAAAAATTGCTTACCATCTGGCGCTAGTGCTCGATAAATGATATGGATCCACCCGTGTGGAGCGACGGATTAGACAGGCGATTCGCCTGTTGTCGCGCCCTTTTTGCGGCCAGCTCGGTCGCGTTCCACTTCGCCATCCACTCGTCCCAGGCGGGCTGAGTTATCCACTTAGGCCTTTTCCCAGCCTTTCTGTAATTGTACATGATGCCGGTATAGCGCCTATGTGCTTGCTTAACCCACATCGCCCTAACCTTCTCCAGTGTCATTTCTGGATCCTCCTCATCCCAGCGGAAGTGAGTCTGTCATATTAAAATTCAATAATTATATAAGCATACATATTTATTGAATATGTAAAAAATAGCAAAAAATACATACCCTCCAAGCCGCAAACCACCTATCCAGCGACGCCACACTGACGTCAGTCCAATGCCACGCTATAGGATCCAGCTGTGTCTGAATTATATTTGTGGTAACGCACGCTACCACATCGCTGGGCATCAGCCTACAATTTAAATTGATTATCAATAATTTAATCTATGAAGTAACTGAATTAAAAATATTTAAATAAACATAATAATGAATACTTACCGACCACCTACTTGCGTAATCTGATGGATGACACCCTCGTCCATGGCCCGTGGCTGGCGTGGTCTTCTTGGACGAGCAACGGGAGCCGGAGCCGAGGTGGCCGCATTCTCGGACGGCGAAGGGGTGCTCGCAGCTCCCAATTCCAGTAGCTCTCCGGAAAACGAAAATCGGATCCCCGCCAATAAATTATCCGCGGATGGGGTCTGCTCGGAGCTTCGCTGCTGCGAACTCCCCCCATCCTCCCCAGACTGGGGAACGTCACTCGTACCCGTAGGCATAGGAGGACGTGCACGTGCATTTTACCGTGATCCGACAATAATAGTTCGCCTATATTTTGACAACGATTTCAATAAATCAACTACAATTTCAGTAAATCAACACCAATTTTAATAAATCAACTACAATTTATCCGCACATAATACATAATACAATTTCAACAATAAAACTATTTCACAACTATATAATACACAAAAACATATAAAATTTAACTATATAAATACTTACAAAGATGTATGGAACGTGTATGCTTTGAAAATCGTCCGAAATCACGGAGCTTTGCTGTAGAGAGATGAGTACGGTGCTACAACCATAGAAGAACAAATGCAGGAGATGCGGAAGATGCTCGAGATGGTCTTGAAAGACAGTGAAGAAAAGAACAAGAATATAGAAGATCTTCATAAAGAAGTAATCAATCTCGACAAGCAGAAGGTTGAGGAAGTCGCTCCAACGATCACGCTGGAAGATGACAATGATAGCATAATGACCCTGGCAAAGTTCAACAAACCTGAAGAAATTGCATGCAATAACAACTAGTTGGAAGTGTTGATTGTAAATGCAGTCAAAAGTCAGCTGACAGACAATTCATATGGAGGTAGACGCTACACCAAGCCTTACAGCAAGCCGACTGACAATCTGCGCATGCCACAAGGGTACCAACCTCCAAAGTTCCAACAGTTTGTTGGCAAGGGAACCCAAAGCAACACGTAGTACACTTCATGGAGACGTGCAGCAACGCCGAAACAGAAGGTGATCTATTAGTTAAGCAATTCGTTCGATCTCTGAAGTGCATTGCATTCGACTGGTACACCAACTTGGAGGCCGAATCAAGCAGCTTGAAGATGATTTTTTCAACCGATTCTACATCAAAAGAAGAGTTGTTAGCATGAGCGAGCTGACGAATAAAAAATAGTGGGAAGACGAACCGGTGGTTGACTACATCAATCGATGGCATACGCTATGCCTGGAGTGCAAATACTGGATCAGTGGAACATCAGCGGTAAAAATGTGCATTGACGGGATGCGCTGGGAGCTGTTGTACATTATGAAGGGCAACAAACCCAAAAGCTTTCAGGAGTTGGCAACACGCACCCATGACATGGAAGGGACATGGCAATAATCACTCGACTTCGGTAAAAACATTCGCCGACAAGGAGTATAAAAACCACCAAAGGCGCCCCTAAGGAAGCCATGTTGTCAGCATTACCAACGCCCTGGTGAAGATCTCTGCAAAACCCAAGCAGGAGAATAATAAGAAGGTAGTTGCGGGAGACTTCAAACACACCAGGCCCACCTTGAAGGAGATGCAAGCAAAAAAGTACACATTCCCAGACTCAGACCTCTCAGATATGTTAGACGACTTGCTAGAGAAGGGCATCATCAAGCTGCCGGAGGCGAAGCGCCCAGACGAGGTGAACAAAACTAACAACCCAAAGTATTGTCGCTACCACAGAATGGTTAGCCATAATCTTGAGAATTGCATCACTCTCAAGGAGCTTATTATGCGACTGGTCAGGGAAGGAAGCATTGTGTTGGATGCTGACGAGAAGGTGGAAGCAAACCTCACATCTATCATGACTCATGACCACCCGTCTAATAATTCACAAGAATGGTCGACGCAAAAGATCCAGTTCGACACCCTCGAACCAGATAGAGTATGGATGCCAAAGCTAACTATCGCAGCTGAGTCCAAGAAACTAATATGCAGCGTCAAGCGAAAAGAAAGAGAAAGCCAAATACAAACGTGTATTCCCGATTTTATATTCGTTTATAAAATTTCGGACCTATAAAAGCCTCTGTAGTTCCTTCAGTTGCCATAACTCTGCCTCACAAAAATCATGCAGTCAGTGGCAAAGAACAAATGATTTAGACTATGCATACCCCTGTTGATTCTCACCTCCTCCACTTTCTTCAAGCCTTGCAACGAGTAGAGATTACAGGACAACCATTTTTGGCACAATAGAAACAAGTAGGGGGAAAGGGGTTCACCCCTGCCTTAAGCCTCTCTCAGGAACAATTACATTGGACAGTTTATCATTGACTTTGATTGTATAGCTCACTGTTTCCACACAAGTCATCACCTTCTTTACCTAACTTTTATGAAAACCAAGCTTCAGAATGACTTCTCTAAGAAATCTACATTCTACCATGTCAAAGGCTTTACTCATGTCAATTTTTAGAGCTAACAAACCTTCTCATACTCTTTTTTTTTTTTTTTTTTTTTTTTTCTCTTAATGGCGTGCAAAGTTTCATGAACTAAGATAATATTATTTGTAATCAATTTGTCATTTAAGAAAGCACTCTGGGATTGGAAGATCACTGCAGGTAGGCATTCCTTCAATCTATTAGCCATTGTCTTTGAGATGAACTCTATATGTCACATCATTTTTTGGCAACAGAACAGCTATATCCATATAAAATGGAGATATTTATCAATTACATTGTGACACAACCGCGTATTGATATCATAATTAATTAACTAGAAAATCATTTTCAGAAGAAAGAAAGAAAAGGGCAGAGATAAAAGCGGATCGCTGATCGATTCCGCGAACTTTGTTCTTCTTCTCCAAATGGACAACAACAAGACGAACGCAGCTGCAGCACCTGATCACTCCACCGACTACGCTCCGTATCCAAAAATCGATCCCAACGACGTCGTGCCGCCTCCGCAAGTCGACTCTTGGACCACCACCGCACAAACCATGCCTTCTGAATCAAATCCTTACGTCTCCTCAGCTCCTGCCCCGCCCTCCGCTGTTAAAAGTATATATAAATTCCTTCCTTTTTCTTGTCTTGTATTCTTATAAAGAGTTTTTTTTATAAATTTGATTTGGAGTAGATAGGGTTGATTCTGTGAAAGACGCTCTGGGAAAGTGGGGGAAGAAGGCCGCGGATGCCACTAAGAAGGCCGAGGATCTTGCTGGAAATGTTTGGCAACACTGTATGTTATGCTTCCATCTTTTCTCTATTTCTTCCTCATGTGCTTATGTCCTATGTTGTGTGTCTGTGTCGTTGATTCATTTCTGTGGTTGCATAGAGTATTTGTGCGCCAACTTGTCGATTTGAACTCGGTTCACTTTCTTCATCACTACATGAGTATGTCTTTAATGTAAAATTTTCCAGTATTTTGCAAACTAAGGCCCCGTTTGGTTGCGGGAAAAAAATGTGGAAAAGAAAATTTTAAAGAAAAACAATTTTTCCAAGAGAAAGTTGTAAGGAAAATTTAATCATATTTTGCGTATTTTTTTATTTTTCTCCTTGCAACCAAACACACATTTCATTTTCCCTCAATTTTTTTCTTTAAATTTTCCTTTCCTCACCTTTTTCCTTGCAACCAAACGGGGCCTAAAATCTTGCTAGCTTCTAGTGTTGGTAGATTTTGTTTTTGTGGGTTTTCTTTATACCATCTAGCCTACAACGGCATCTATCAGACACATTTTCATGATAGTTTCATGTAGGATGATGTGCACTGCTTGGACCTTTTTCTTTATTTAGGCAACTGTCAAACATTTCTATAACTGGCTTTCCTCCCTCTTTTTATCAGTAAAAACAGGACCGAGTATGACAGACGCTGCAGTTGGAAGAATTGCTCATAGCACAAAGGTCCTAGCTGAGGGTGGTTATGAGAAAATATTTACTAATAGTTTTGAGACAGTTCCAGATGAGAAACTCCTAAACTCATTTGCTTGCTACCTCTCCACGTCTGCTGGTCCTGTTATGGGAGTGCTTTATATATCATCAACAAAAATTGCATTTTGCAGTGACAACCCTCTTTCATACAAAGTTGGTGACCTAACTGAATACAGCTACTACAAGGTACTTGCTCTTTTGATCGACTTCATATTGGTAGGAACTTTATGCCAGGGTTAATTTTCGTAGAGATTGTTGTTCTGGTTATGTTGATTACGTTGCATATCAAAATTGCCAACTGTTGTAGTTCACTGAATATTCTGTAATTCGGAGACACTAGTGCACACAATAGAAATGCCTTGATAGATGAATAACATCTACAAAGCTTCAATGTGGCCACGTTTTATCGATGTTGTCACATATTAAAAATCTTGCTTCGTGTTGTTGCTGCTCTTAATGAGATGAGACTGCTCTTTGGTATGAATATTCACATATCGTGTTTGCTTTTTCCCTTAATCTTTTTCAGTGCTTTAATAAGTACTATGTAGCTAATATTCTTACGTTTTGATGCGTCGTAGGTGGTTTTACCACTTCACCATCTGAGAGCAGCCAATCCATCCACTAGTCGTGTCAATCCAGCAGAGAAATACATACAGGTCATTTCTGTGGACAACCATGAGTTCTGGTTCATGGGGTTTGTTACATACGACAGTGCAGTAAAAAGTCTCCAGGGACTGCTAAGGCACCCTTGATCCTCCCTCCCTTTATTACTTCAGAAACGGGAATATGCTATCTACTGAAAAAATTAAATTTGTTTTCTGGCTATTTTATTTGGGACTCAAAGCAGGATTTCTTATAAGCCATATCAGTTTCTGTAATTATTTCGTACCCTTACGGTGAATAAAGCCTCTGGTGTCTTGTATACTGGTGCATCGTTAGTGTTGAGAATAAAACTTTGTATGGCATTGCAGATGAGAATATTGTGCGTCATTATTGTCAACAGTAGTTAGATAAACTATTGTTTCTACCAAAATTTGAACCGCACCCAACGAATCAAACATGTGAATTGTTGGAAGCAATTACCAGTCACCAATTGTTTCATTTTGTTATTACCAAAATTTCTAAAAATAGGTTATATGATCATACGATAATTCAATACAGAATGTTCACTTGAAATTAGCAGTTGTTTCATCATTACTGAGATAATACCACTGTAATAAGCATTGACAGCAGAAAAAACAAAAACACAACTGAATCGCCACCATATTGGCCAGCGCATGATTACTGTCACTAAAACCAGCTTATGAACCAGCCTGTAAGTAAGACAGAGTGATCTTGTTAACGGTGCCAGGCTATGAACCTATTCTTCATCTTTTGCCCGGGATACTTTTATAATACTGCTCCATCTACTCCCTGAAAAGAATAGAAACATGACATGAGAGGCTGGAAAGATAAACCACTTTATGACTATGAACTAAATGAAAAAAACGTGCTTCCAGATTTAAGACCAGCAGCATATAAGATGTTCTTATTAGGGAGATCGTCAAAACTCAAGTATGGCTAGAAGGCCATCAATGCATTAGGGTGGCTAGTTATAATATTCTGATAAAAAAACAGTATCAACTGCACTTAAGCTTAAGCTAAATCGTAGTGAACGATGCAGATCACTATGCCGTACAGCTTTCATATCGTATTCAACAAATTTGCAATCCAAATTCCAAATAAAACCATCACATATAAGTAACTTGCAATATGGAACTCTGTTTTGACGATATTTAAGCTGCCATTTATACCACGAACACACCATTACAGAGGGCAAATTCACATGCATGGTTATAAGAGATCATGGGATGGTATACTAACAAGAGACCATCAATCTTTCAGATCAGACTAAAAAATTCTTGAATATCAACAGACCAGTCAGGTAATATTATATCATTGGGACTAAAGACAAGTAGACAAGAATCAATCTAAAGAGCTAATTCCAACGAAATGCACAATTCAGGTTAGTCCAGATTCATAGGAGAGACTGGGGATCAAAGTTACTTATTAGAATTACTATAAATTTGCCAAGCCAACTTGGACTCCGAGTGCCACTGAGCCAAATAACAGATGTTGGTGATGGACGGGAACTGGGTTGGAAATGGTCTATGAATATAAATAACACAATTACTTTTCCCTTAGTTGTAACATTGTTATATTCACCTACATTAAATTTTATGACTTAATGTTGAGTGACATGGATAACTTTGATTAATGCTAGGAAGTCAAACATCCTGATGTTAAATTAACAGTTAGTAAAACTGTAAAAGTACATGGCCATTACTTTGTAGTGAACTACGAGCTACTAAAGGGGAAAACCCCATATTTTTCCTATACTGCAAGGCCGTTGAGTATGATATGTTTGGTACGCTCATTTATAATGACTGTGAAAGTGGCAACTGTAAAGCAGTTGCTTGTATCACTCAACTATTTGAACTCATGTTATGCAATTCAGTTTCAGATACAGTACTCACAAAATAAAACCACTGATCATAACTCATAAGTAGGACATGCACCATTAAATTGATCTGCACTAAGCACTTAACTTAAGTTCATGGTAGAATTTACTTCTCATTTTAAAAGATAAACCCATTCACAAAGAGTGAATATTTATTTTCTAAAACGAACTGTTGACAACTTGTAAAAGATATTGACAATGACATGAATCATGATTGATGTACTTTTCACCAGACCCGGGAGACATTACACATACACTTCACTTTGGATTAAAATTATTTATAATGCTTCATAGGTAAGAGGTATGAACAAATTAGGGAGTCAATACTCAATACTCAAGAGAATTATCTAAAACTTCATAAGCTCAGCTTTGATAATGCTTATCAACTCAAATGCAATGTTCTTACCCTTTCTGGTTTGATATCAAGTCACCTCCCGGACCATTCAAAAGATGAAAATGTCAACATCAAATAACCGTTGACAACAGACAGTGGATATACTTAAAAGAAAACTCCAACAATTGACCAGTCCTAAATATTGTAACTATCAATGAAGGAACAACCATACCATTTGATGATCCACCCGAACAAGAAATGCTGCATTATTGGTACTTTCTCCAGAACCTCCACCTTATACAACTTCAGTAAGCCACCATTCACCTTCTTCCAATTAGGCACGCCACTAATATCATCCAGCAATGGTGAGTGCTCTGCAAAGAGCCCTTTCTTCACCCTTTTAACGAAGGCAATACAGGAAAGATACATATACTCATTTCCAAAGTTCTCCAAAATATCATCATTGTGAATCGACTTGGGCTTCATATACTTATGATCAATCAACTGCGAAGACCCAAATATGAAAGGCATAAAATGGTAATCATCAAGCCCCCAAACTCCATGTGACCCAGCAGGCTCAAGGCAGTAAACCATCTGTAACTTCCTCATCAACTCAAGATACTTAACAAAATCCCTGCACACAACAGCATGATAATCCTCCATGCCAATCAGTCCAATTCTAGCCAAACAATAAAGCCACGCGACAAAGTTAGTCTCATGACCAGTCCCGTAGTCTATCCTACTCTGATTGCCGAAACTATCTAAGAAATAAGGCAGAATCTCAACGACAGCACCATGAAGATCAGGCGGAAGAATCTGAAACATGAGGGACTCTCCGTTTTCGTTCAATCTGTTTTGCCACTCTCTAAAGGAGTAATTGCCATACCTAGCGGATTGCTGAACGGGCGGAATCTCATCAATCCACTTAATTAGGGTTTCCAATATAGACATTATACAACTCACAGTGGACGATTCACGGCAAGGATCGGAGATCTTACGCCCACGAACCGAGTCGGAAAGCAAGACAACGAATCCTAAAAAGTTCCTACAAGCTTCGGACTCGTGAAACCGTCTGATATCATCAACCGACTGGATTCGCTTCGCGGGCGCTTGGAAATGGTAGGGCGGAGATAAAACCATGACGGTTCGGGGTTGAGGAACAGGTGTAAGCATAATCTCTTGTTGAGTGTGATTCATGGTTAAGTTGATTGCCGGAGCACGGATTGGGCGGTAGTTAGGGGCAGGAGAGACTTCGGACCAGACCGGCGGCGGTGGAAAGACAGTGGGTCCGCCGTATTTGAGGTATGTGTCGGAGGTGCAAGCGGCGTGGAAGGCGACCGACTTGGGTGACGTTCCGGCTTGATCGTGAGATTGGCCTTCGTCTGATTCCATGCCGATCGATCTTTTGATTCAAAATTGTTTGTTTGATATTGATTGAAGAATTCGTAGTGAAGATGATTTCTGAGTTCCGCGAGTGTGGGAGAAGAAGCGTAGTGGGCCGCAGTAACGGCCCATTGTTTAATGGGCCTTTCCGTTTTTTCCGATTGATAGATATGGTCACAGATTGATTGATTTTTTTTTTTTAATTATTAATAAGCAGTGGACAATTTCCAGACTCAAGTGAATATGCATTCAGATCGATTCGAACTCGAGCACTCTTGATACTTAGACCAAGCGGTATGCGTCAAAGATTGATTGATAGTTGACGCAATTGGGAAGAAGTATCGAGAGTCGATGGTAAGTCTGATCGAGCTACCTGTGAGCTGAAATCTCAAAACAAGTACAGAACCAAATCACCATGTCATAACTATTTTAGTTGAAAGCAAAGGCTATGTCACATAATTGATGAATAATAATAACCAGTAACACATCAATGCTATTGCTAGATGTCCACAACATCACTCTAGCGAGGAGTGTAACCTGTGGCATTGGATTTTAACTAGTAAAGTGTAGTAAATTAGCATACCATGTCGCACAGTACACTTCAGACATCTAGTTTTCTTAAACTGGTGTGGCTCTCTCTGCCCATGTTGCATGTTCCGTTACACCCTTATCTTTTTAGCTTCGTGACCGCTGACTTTGCAGCTATAATTTTCTTGACAGCATGCATCGATAGGCTGATTTTCTACAAGACTGTTGACACATATATGCTTACCGAACAATTGAATTGAGCTGTTAGAACTTTTAACAATATTTAAACAGGAATGTGCAGAATTTTTTTACATATATCGAAATTGAATATGCTTAACAGAGAAAATAAACAGAAGCCATACAGAACCGGTTTAGAGTTGGGTGGTTGAGGCTTGCTACGCAATCTCCTTAAAGTCTGATTGCCCCCGTTGGTGCTTGGTTTGCACGGGCAACGACTTCCCAGTATACAACAACAGCACCTTCAATCACCCGCACCAGAGTGAAGAATGCGAAAGTCAGACTCTCTTCCACTATCACCCGAAAACTCATAACAAATAAAATTCATAGAGACGGAATGAGGAATTGTTGGTGCGTTGAATTCTCGTATCTCGATGAAGGAATCTCTTTCTTCATCTTATCCAGGTATGGACCAAACACACGTTCTCTACTTTCGTAAAAGTAGGAACCATCGCACACATTCAAAGGATAAACATCATCAAGCCCACCTTTACACGTTTAATAAAAATTAGACTTAATCAAGTCTATTTTCCTTATTAACAAAACTACGTCGTTTTGTCTAATTTGATCCCCTAACACAAAACTGCGTCGTTTTATATTTTCTTTTCTTCACACTTTCCAAACAGTTACCACCACCAGCCATCGTGCTACAAGGAATCCCTGCTCCAAATGATCGCAGATTGCGGCAACCTTCAGTAGGGTGTACTTCTGTGATCCTCTGCTCCTCAGCAAAAGCATATTAGTCTTTTGGAGTACGTCCTCATTTTGCATGCGAGTAAGTTGAGCATTGGAGTTGAACAACGATCGATTGCTCACTCCAAACAAATGAACCCTTTGTGAGCCTGTCCCTCTGGCAGATGGTAGTTTTGTTGTAAAGTATTGCTTTTGCTTCTGATGGGTTTTTCTCTTCTGACAGAGCGACAGATCCTGTCCCTCTGGCAGATGGACAGAAACTCGTGAGATAAGACCTGCCATTCAAGTAACGATTAAAATTGTTGCAGGTGGGGAGTTGCTGCTGACTCTGACACTCTTCTAGCCCAACCATTTCCTTGCTTCTGCGCTAATGCTAATTGGAGAGCTGCCTTTGCATCCCCTCTCCCTCTCTTCCATTCTTTCTAGTAGCTGTCAAAAAACAGAAGAGTTCATGTATAGGTTTTGATTGACTGGCATTGACAAGCATTTCATTGTTTTCTCATCTTAAAATTACAATCACTCGTGCCCTTTTACTAGAGCCTTGCAACAGAACATGATTCACATCGTTGGAATAGTGCCCGACTATCTCAAAAACTTGTTGGAATACCGCTTACACATATAATAAATTCTTCATTAAAGATGATACATGGACGATCCCCCGGGCGCAAATGATGGTGACTATAACCTACAACAGCTACTCCTTTTGGATGAAAGAAAGAACAAGGTCTGTATG
>JAWWMW010001232.1:130362-142622 GCA_035048345.1 Echeveria elegans
CACCTCTTCGTGATGGATGAACGTCGATGGTTGGCTTGTGCGGCGTTAAATTGAATTTATCTGATGGTATACTAACATCGCTTAATGAGGAAGACGATGTTCATACATATTTATATGGAATGACGACTCCTTTCCCAAGCAAACCGAATTACTTGTCATTCCTAAAAATTTGGGATCTCTTCCTTGAAAAACTTTCCAAAGATTGCTTTTAAATATATTTACTCAATATCCAATATATCCACCAATATCTTTATTAAATAAAATCGTGCCAGCCTTTTTTAAAAGAGAAACAAATTTTATCACTTTTCAAAAGAGATAAATTTGAATATTTCATATTCCGAAATATCAAGGCACGCATGAGGAGAAGCCAGCCCGTTCAGATCCTGAAACAACTCAAGTCCCCTGAGACGAGCATTCATAATCAACAACTGATAAGCCAAAAAACATTATCATTACTAGCACTATGTTGAATGTGATCTCAGTGACAATCATTTATTAACTAATTAAATCGTTAGGGAGAATGTTATGTATAGGCTTTTGAGATAGAAATTGAGCAGCTGTCAAGAAGTTCAAACGAAAAAAGTCGTTCATTCTCGGAGAATCTCAAGCATGTGATGATTTTCAATCATCTTGGTTTGGAGCATGCAAGTCACGAATGATTGTATATATGCGGAGTTCCATGAGGTGTAAGATATAGTTCATTTGCGGTTAGATATGAATTCTAAGGAAAAGGCTACGAGGTGTGTCATCAGTTTACAGAATAGTGTGGAAGTTTCATACATTGCAACACTACCTTAAGACAAGTTTCGGAGGTCAAATTGTATGCCTCGGAAATTGCATATGTTTATTGTATACTTGATGGACGAGAGTCGAATGAAAAACTCAAGATTGGTCGATACCTTAAGCATCATCGGTGTAAGCTACTCCAACCTCCATCCATCACCATCAAAGATTCACTCTTTAAAAATCTTTGCGTGCAACCCATAAAAAAATAATCTTGGCTTGCAGACCGCTCCACTCGGATCCATTCCATTCCAGTAACCCTTCATTTTCCCGCAACGATAATCCCACCAACATCAGCTTAACCAACCAAACAATCAAACCCCCTACTAATGTGATCTGTCCCCGTCGATCCCAACCGATAATTAGTGTACCATGGTGGAGATCGTAGGTGTAAGCGGTACGATCGATCAGTCCAGGTCGGATTTGACGCGACTAATTCCAGCCTCATCAAATCACAAAACCCTAATTACGATTTGGTCGCTCGCTGCGTTCGGATTGGTATTCGTCTGGCAGAGGAATGTGATCGATGAGTTGTTGGCGTTTAGAGCTCTTCCGCCGATTCTTCCGATGCCCAGTTTGCGGCCGGTGGTGTTCAATTTGACTGATTTTGGTGCTGTGGGGGATGGCGTGACGCTGAACACGGAGGCCTTTGAAAGAGCTGTTGTGGAGATTGAGAAGATGTGGAAGAAGGGTGGTGGACAGCTCAATGTGCCGCCTGGCAGGTGGCTGACGGCTCCCTTTAATTTGACTAGTCGTATGACTTTGTTTCTTGCTGAAGGTGCTGTTATTCTTGGTGTTCAGGTGAGTTTGAGATTCTCGTTTTACTGCTTTTGTTTCGGTTTGGGTCGCTGCATTTTTGTTGTTCCGTCTTAAGGCCGAGTGGCAGCCTCATCCTGACCGGAAGTGCAATGTCTCTGGAAGGTCAGGATTGGAAATGGATTCTTGTACCATTTTGATTGCCTCTTTAATGATCTTTTCTATAGTTTAGCTCGTGTATATACTGTAACTCCGCGTAGAAGTGCTTTTTAGTAGATGCTTGCTATATTCTCATTTTGTGCTAAGAGATTTAAAAGCACGCTTAGAACCAAAGGGATTTTTTTTTTGGGGGGCAAGTATTGGGAAGTGTTGCATATTTTATCCGGTGATGTTCTGAGATGGCTGGCTATGTTATTGTGTATTTTCCAGGATGAGAAGCTCTGGCCCTTGATGCCCCCTTTGCCATCTTATGGGTATGGAAGAGAACATCCTGGGCCTCGTTACGGGAGTTTCATTCATGGGCAAAACCTGACAGATGTTACTATAACTGGTAATGCCGTAAAGTACCTTTTTTGAGACTGCCACCATTACATACGTAGAGGCCTCGACGCCTCGACTTTTATGCACATGAATGATGGTTTGCGATATTTGAAACTCTCGTATTGGTCTGAATTGTGGGCACTTTTACTCCTCTCTAAAGCATGGGTCTCCTTTCCTTCTTCTGATCAGTGTTTTTTTCTTTCAAGGCCATAACGGTACAATTGATGGACAAGGTCAGTCATGGTGGATAAAGTATAAGCAAAAGCTTCTAAACAACACCAGAGGACCTCTCATCCAGATAATGTGGTCGAGCAACATCGTCATTGCCAACATCACTCTGCAGAACTCTCCCTTTTGGACGTTGCATCCTTATGACTGCAAAAACATTACTGTAAGAGATGTTACTATTTTGGCTCCGATAGCTGGAGCCCCTAACACAGATGGTATAGATCCCGGTAAGCCCTTCAATATACATAGTGTTTTTTCATATCATTGATTGTTTGTTAGTTACGAAGGTTAGTTGAAACTTCTTCACAATTTATTCCCGGTCCTTCTTGGAAGATTAAGTGGGTTAGAAATATAAATATGTTATTTTTTAGTGGAGGTCACAAAAAGTCACTAAGTTTCTGCCTGTTGAAAATTTATTTGAAATGTATGTATATATCCATGTTTAGTTGTAACCTTCTAAAATGCGTCATAAATTGCGATTTGCGATATTCTTGTTTGGCTTTGTATCCTTATGATATTCATTCATATCATGATTCATGACTTATAAATTGTGATTTATAAGTTGTTTGATGTCTTTTATGCTCACAGATTCATGCGAGAACATGTTGATTGAGAACTGTTACATAAGTGTTGGAGATGATGGCATTGCAATTAAAAGTGGGTGGGACCAATATGGGATTGCATATGGGCGTCCTTCGACAAACATTGTCATCAGAAACCTTGTTATCCGGTCTAATGTCAGGTAATATGTTTCTTTTACTTTACAGTTTCCATTTTTTTACTACATTTACCTTAATCTCCCATATCGTAGCTATAAGTTCCACATATCACTTTTTTTCTTTCTAAATGCAAAATATCCGGAGTTGAGTACTATAACTAGTAAACAATCTGGAGATGCTAGAAACATATTAATGTGGTGAGATACTGAACCATTCATGCAGCGCGGGAGTATCAATAGGTAGCGAGATGTCTGGAGGGGTTTCAAATGTATTAGTTGAACACGTCCTTGTCTGGAACTCAAGAAGGGCAGTTCGCATCAAAACAGCCCCAGGAAGAGGTGGATATGTCCGTAACATAAACTACCAAAACCTGACCTTTGAAAATTGTCGCGTAGGAATAGTAATCAAGACAGACTACAACGAGCACCCTGACGAAGGTTATGACCCAAAAGCATTCCCCATCATTGAGGACATCAGCTACATCGGGATCCATGGGGAGGGAGTTCGTGTGCCTGTCCGCATTCAAGGTACTGAAGACATCCCAATACGTAATGTCACCTTCAGAGACGTGTCTATAGGAATAACCTACAAAAAGAAGCATATATTCCAATGCGCTTTTGTTGAAGGCCAGGTCATCGGAACAATTTTTCCTGCTCCGTGTGAAAATTTGGACAGATACAACGAGCAAGGGAAACTAATTAGCCGCTCTTCTGCTCAAAATAGCTCAGATATCGATTATAGTTTCTAAGCGCACATGTGATGTATATACAAACGCCTTTCAGTCGTCTACCAAGGTCAGTCGCCAAAATTCAATATCATTGTGGAGTATTTGGAGCTCGCAGTCCCAAAACTCAGTTTGCTTGGTACATGAATTTCAGGTTGATGCGAGCAAAGGCGAACGTGAACGAACCTTCTGTAAAACTCTATCACCTTATCGATATACAAAAGCAAAGATTTGCCAGCCTGGGTTTTGTAGTCTCGTTCATTCATCTTTTTAACTCTATATTATGCACTGTACAAGAATTGTACGGGACGGGAAACGCAAAATCTATGAGGTTTTGTAAGTTGGGGTCGACTCACTGTCACTCCTTGTGATGATATACATGTAACTCATAAGTAGTACTCAAATTTAAGTAAGCCTTTCAGTTGGATATCAAGTGCTGGCCGAACACAACTCAATAGCCTTGTAAAAAATATAGGGCTAGTTTGGTATACAACATGTCGAATTGGAATCGTTTAATATTAATTTAGTATACAATATTTTCAAAAAAATATTTAATTTTTATTTTATTTATAATATGAAATAAAAATAAAAAGTTAATTTTATAGTTTTCAAAAAAAAAAATTGATAAAGTTTTTTGAGAATGGATGAACCGGGAGGTTTTTTCAGGAATAAAGAAACTCATGTTTTTCGCTAATCAAACATGTTTTTGGAATCAATGTTTCCTCATATCAAATTCAAAATCATATCAATCGAGGCCATAAAATACATGACGTTTTCTAGGAGGTCGCATAAAATCACCCGTACAACATGTCGTGTTTTTCTTTCTTTCAGAAATTGGTCACTTTACATATTGGCATTTAAAAAAGCTCTCCTCTCTCAGAAAACCTTCTCTTCAAAAAACTCAGCCACCGCCGCACATCCTCATCCGGGTGGAGGAAGACCCTCTCCTTCATGGAGGGTGGTTTCATTCCTCTACCGTAAGAGTCTTATGTAGTTTTTATTGTGATTTCCACATGTATTGGATTCATGTATCCCTATGAGAGTTTGTGTTTTTTCTCTAGGAATTCTTTCATGTGAGAGTTGTTTATTTTCTCTAGGTTTCATACCTATGAGAGTTATGTATTTTCTCTAGGTTTCATACCTATGAGAGCTTTCCTATTTCATTATTTCATTGTTCTTTTGTTGGTATTTTGTGTGGATCGGTGGTTTACCCGGTCTATTTCCACAGGGGCTTTCACCCGTTGATTAGGCCGATTGTTTCGTCGGACCGTTTCCGTTGGTAGTGTGCACCTCGATTCCTTTCAACAATCCATATGTTGTCGCCGGAACTCGCTCGGTCTGGAATGGGAGAAGGGTTGGAGCATAGAAGACGTCGGAAGCTTGACAGGTTGGGGACAGGGGGTTGTAGGATGGATTCCGTCAGTGTCGTTCTCGCGGGATGTACGAGTCTTCTCCGTCGCAGGTGTGAGGTCGGATTGATGTTGTCCAGCTCGTTGTGGGGTGTGGTCAGATGGATTCCGTCTGTGCCATTGCGGGATGCTTGGCCACCTTTGTTGCTCGCATGGGGCTGATTGGTGATGTTCAATTCATGTGGTGGTGGAGTGTTCTCTCGCGAGCGTTGGTGGCTTCCTCGGGCGGGGTGCGGCGATGACGTTTGGAGCATCGGAAGGGTCGGCGCCTCTGGTAGTTGAAAGGTCATATGACTTTTGGTAATTGTGATGTTGTTAGGGTTGTTCCTATTCCCAGAGTAGCGGTTTTCATTAATTGAGCGCGTGGGTTTAGTGATTTATTTGGGCATTGGTGACACCAATGCATAAGTTTGAGCTTATGTACTAGATAGTTATTATGTCTTGTACGAATATTTGTACCCTTGTAAGTTGTAACCCATAATCGAAAAAAAAGAAATTGATCACTTTACCAAATATTGAACCACCCAATAAAAATAAAAATATTTCCAACCGATTACAGTTGCAAAATCTCTTAAAGATTCAACTCGGCGGTTTAGCTCCCGTCAAATGCTTTTGTTTTTCATAGGTGGCACTTGGCTTGACATTACTGATTTGGTGGCGATGTTGGCCTCACACATCACTGTTCAATGTTGGTGCGTTAGGCACCTTCCTCCCAGGGATCCAATATGTTCGCCGTGCTCATCGACTTGGGCTTCTTAGAGCTTGTGAACTTTAGTAGCAGCACTCCATCTCGATTGAAATAAAGAGTCTCTTTTGGTAACTTTTGAGCACATAAAACCTTGGCAGTTGTCCGTCAAATGATGGTTTCGTATCTACTATGATCAAAATGTCCGCAAGGACCTTCGAGCATTCCTTTTCCTCTTAACCTATGATTACGAAAGAGTGAGGCTGAGGGTAAGACCTTTTTATTCGAAAGGTATCACTTCCCTCAACATGTACAGATTCTCTTTTTCATATTTGCTTTTGTGAAATTGTTGGATGAACTGCTCAGTGACTGATTTGAAAATGGGGGGAATTTTCTTATTGGTTGATGCAGAAATGGCCGCAGCTCAGCTCACCACTCCATCCCTCTCAACCATGAACTTGCCTTCCTTTGATGGCCTTACAGCTTCTTCTTCCTCACCACTCAAAATTGTATCTTTGAACGCCTGGCAGTTTGTCTCAGAGGTGTTTCCGTCAAAGCTGCAAATGTTGTCGCACCTAAGGCATTTTAATACTATAAGATTTTGCTGATATCCCTCCGTTGTTCAAAATTGCTTTCAGGAATGAACTCCTAGTGTATATTTTGGTTGGAGTTGTTATGGTAGTCTTTCCGTAAAATCGATGGGAATGTGTTTTATTGGCGTTTTTGCATGTTTTTTTTTTTTTCGTGTATCTTATACACTTCTATTCTCCATTGTATGGAATTGAAGTACATAACATTGAAGCCCTTGGGTGACCTGGTCTTGGTAAAGATTAACACTGCTGAAGAGAAGACCAGTGGCGTAATATTACTTCCCACTACTGCCCAAACTAAACCTCAAGGAGGTGAGGTTGTTGCAGGCGGTGAGGGTAGAACGATCAGGAAGAACAAAATTGATATCAGTGTTGAGGTAATGGCTGCCCAAATTGCATCATGAACTCATGATATTATATGATTATCGTGATATGGAAACCTGTCTGATGCGCTGTTGTTTGTTGTGTTCACAGAATGGTGCCAAGGTTGGGTATTCCAAATATGCCGGAACTGAGGTGGATTTCAATGGTGCTGAAATTGACTTAGTTCAATTATTATAGATTCAGTCTTGTCGTAGGTCCTGTGTCAACTCAGCTTAGAAAATTAAATGTTGCAGAAAGTAAATGACACATGAAGTTGATAACCCAGTTCGACTCCTTTAAGGCTTAGTCTGGAGGCTTCCTTTCACAAATCCGGTGGAACAATTCACTAATATCAAATAGTCTTACACAACACTTCACTCTGTAATGCTCGAGCTAAGATCTATTTTAGTGAATGGGATCTGCAACAACCTTATGTCACAGACTCAAGTCTCCAACTTGATATCCACCAATTCAGGCCGCGCCTGAATTATTCTACCCTATGCTCTCCGACCTTCTTCAACACAGGCAGTCTGCAGCTTGTCACAGCTACTTGGCGTACGTCTGAATGTCACCATTTCGTGACAGAATGTTCGCCGGATTTGTGCTTGCGGATGTAGTCAAATAGAAGTATGAACTTGGCGTGATTTGACTCCGTTCGAGATAATATTTGTGCTTTGCTCTCGATTCTATTGACACAGCTCAGTGTCTGTAACAGTTCGACGTTCTTCTAAGTTTCACCTTATGTGTAGATAAAGAAAGTCTAGAATTATGCTCTTGCTCGTCGTCGATGATAAGTATATTTTTCTGATGTGATTGGCGTCCTTATGAAGATGGATGACTGTTGAATTTATAGTGATCGGTTGCTTCTCCTTCAAGCAAGCCGAGATACACTTGACATAACCAATTTTAGATAATATTCCATCTTCAAGATAATTGCTAAATGAATATCTAGCAATATTCATATTCCAATAAATCTGATCAAATTGATTTGCATTGATATTTAATCAGATTTGATCCTCCGGCTAATTAAATCGATCATTATCTTATTTCCAAAAGATAATGATATACAACTCCAGCTGTATGACTTAGATTTTGCGACATACATACTCCAGACTAACATATTTATTATCTTCAAATATATTTCATCTTCATGATAATGATGAATTATGAATATTTAATTTAAATATTTAAATATTCATATATTCATATTTTTGTTATCAGGTTATATCATAAATATCCAGCTGACCGAATATATTGCTGTTAAATAATTCCAGCTGGCATTTGTCGCAGGCGCTGAGATACCGAGTTGATTCACACTCTGTGACATACATAATAATATTGGCCAAATCATTGCCACACATAAGCACCAAGCTCCATGGTGCTCTCAATCTCTCACTTGACAATATTTTGCCATATTCATATCAAACTAACATCAGCGCTAGCATACAGATTCATCATCAGAGTCTCTGTCTGGGTCTTAGTTTTAGCAAAAAACATTGACATTCATAAGCACATACTTCGTGGTCCTCTCAATCTCCCATTTGACAATTTTTTTGGCAAAACAACATAATCAACTATCTCATAGAATAAGATACATAGAACCCCAACAATATAAACTAACTCATATGTTAGCATCTAGAAATCCTAAGAGAGCTCGTCATCAAAAAACTAAAAACAAATGGTCCCACGGATAGCTAATCTGAAGCGTCGGTCGAGCTCCATTCCTCTGACAACGAATTTCTTTACCTTTATAAGCTAACTCCTAGTCTAGAAACAAAACAAAAAAATCATCAATTCAACCGGAATCCTAGTTTCTCTCTAGTTCGCAAGGTCCTTCAAGACAACATCAAGGAATAATAAAGCCAGCGATTCGGCATCTGGTGGTGTGAAGCGCATAAGTGGTCTGATCTATGAAGAGACGAGAGGCGTGTTGAAGATCTTTTTAGAGAACGTCATTCGCGAGTTACAAATAGCACCCTAGGAGGAAGACGCTACTGTTGAATTGATTGTGAGTAATGTTTTCATATTTATACATAAGATAGTCTTTTTTTTCAAAGGGATGTGTTTAAATCACTATAGCATACTCATTCTCATATAGAGATATCCATCTCGACTACATCACCATAGTATACTTGTCCTCATATACGGATATGGTTCCATCTCGCCTAAAAAACTCAAATTTGTGAGGCATGATTTTATATCTATATATATATATAAACTAGTCATTTTTTTTCTCTTCTAGGCGGTATGAGACATTTCGTTAATACTCAACCGTTAATGCTATGGATGTCGTTTATGCTCTCAAGAGACAAGGTCACACTCTACGTAGTTTTGGTGGTTAATAATAACTTTTGGTTGATTTTCGATTTATGCCTGATGCATTTTAGTTAACTAGCCTTTCGCTGCATAGTCCAACATGTGCATGAAAGTTGTTGACGCTAAATTCTGAATTTTTTTCCCAATATTATTGTTTAAACTAGCTGCACTTCCGTCGTCTCGACGGGAATTTTTCGGTGTCTTCATTCGATTTAATTAAGCTTTACAACGTTTTCGCTCTATTTATAATTTATAATTTTTTTAATTTATAATTTTTTAATTTTTTTAATTCTTAATTTTATAATATTTTTTAAAATCTATCTGATCAAATATGGTCAAATACAGTGAAATACAGACAAATACAATCAAATATAGATGAATAGTGATGAATGACATGTAGTGTAAATAAGGAGGGGGAGGAGGGGTATTTTTGTCTTATTGCAATGAATATTTAGTGAGAAAAATGATGAAATTAGTAAGGAAAAGTGAGTGGTTGGTGTTTGTGTGTTGAGGATGGAAGATTATTATTAGTGTAGATAACCCACTCTCTTACTCATTTGCTTTTATTTTATTTATAACTAGCTTCGCTCCCATGTATTCATGAATTTTTTTTTCCGTGTCTACATATAATTCTCCTGAAAATTTAACTTTCAAAATGCGGGAAACAAACGCTTGTGGGATGAACCCGTGTGGTATGTGTAACTTTAAACTTGTAAATTTTTAGAGTATTTTCCCTAACTGAGATTTGTCATATTAGCAATCTCGATCCCTAAGGTTTGCATAGCAAACCCGATATCTGGCGTAAACAAAATATTAGCAGTTTCGATCCCTGAAATTTGTACGACAGGTAGCGGGATTGCTAATATCCAAAACATAAGGACCGAGATTGCTAATATAGCAAACCTCAGGTACCGCTGGAAAAATTATCCAAATTTCTAATTTTTGTGAGTCGGGCCGGTCCGCATGTTATGTGTAAATTTAAGCTTTTAATTTTAAATTTTATTTTTAATTGGCCGGACTGGGCCTGTGTGATCTGTGTAAATTTAAACGGACCCGTGTTGTCAATGTAAATTTAAATTTTTTTAGTTTAATTTTAATTCTTATTTTTAAATTTTTTAATGGATCGGGCCGGACCTTGTGGTATGTGTAAATTACCATAACCCTTAATGAGAGATAATATCAGCATTCACTAGTTGGTGATGCTGGACACTATTCTGTTATATTTACAATTTCACACTTTCATTACTTTTTAATAACCCTGCTACAATCAAAACAAGAAGAACATTTTAAGAACAGAAAAAATATATAAAAAATCAAAACCAATCTACATCACGCAACCGAAAGTTCTACAAATAACACTCCAATGTTTTAAAATGTGAGGGATTGTTGGATTCTGTGTTGCCAACAATAATTTACATCTAGTTTTGAAATGACACAATTTTATAAGTGTTAATTACGAATAATCACACATATGTTAAGGATATTTTCAAAGTTACACTCATATAAATTTTTTTCAATTAACCACCTATAAGTTTCGCATCGTCAAAAACATAAACCCTTTGCACTATTCCAGAAAAAATAAATAAAATTCTAAAAATTCTAAAATCACTGAAGTTTTTTAAAAATAAAATATTGTTAAATTACAAATTTATAATATAATTATGGTATAATAATCAAAATTAAATATTTTAAAAAATTACAATTTATGTTGTAACTTAATTTTTTTAATTTCATATGAATGAAATAAATTATAAAATACAAAGATAGCAACATTTTCTATAAAAATCATTTTTCTTACAATATAAAATAATTTTCATTTTCCAATTCTATCGTGCATATTAAATATACTGTTAGATTTCATGTTTGTTTTTTTAGTTTGAAGTCTAAAATGCAAAAAACATATACAATAAAATGAAAAATTAAAATTATGTATTGTGTGAAAATAAAAGTTTTATACATTAAAATTTTATATTATATTTTTCTAAAATTTGGGTGAATTTTTAATTTATAGAGATTTTAAAAAAATTATTTTAAAATTATTTTCCCTGAATTCTACCGAAATAGTACAAAGGGTATGAATTTTTAACGATGCGAAACTTATAGATGGTTAATTGAAAAAAAAAATGAGTGTAGCTTTTGAAACACCCTTAACATATGAGTGATTATTCGTAATTAACCCTTTTTATAAACATATATGGTGTAATGGTAAAATAAGTTAAAACGATGTAGTTGTAATGTGTTGTACATAGAGAGTTCTTTCAGAATTTTCTAAATTTTGTGGGTGCACATTAAATAATTCTCAAACAGAAATCTTACAAGTGGATTATATAATTTCTTTTTTAAGTACATCTAATTTGTAAATATCATTTGAAGTTCAATCACTCCTAATCGGCACTTCCACCGAGCTCAACATTGACATCAACGCCATCTGGCAATGGCAACACATATGCTCTCTAGGAGCACCTCCTCAAAAAAAAAATCTTGGAAAGAAGGAATACTTCCTCGCCGTAGCTGGAAGAAAGAGAACTTTCTCACAAAATGTGAGAAAGAAAATGTGATAAGGTGATCTGAATAACAAGACATGTGTTTATTATTTAGATATCATTTTTTTTGGCGGTTATGTAACTTTCTTGAATAAAATGCATGTATGGGGATGGTGTTTAAGTTGGAAGAATTTGAAAAGTATGGTAGTATGAGAGTGTAGAACAAGTATGAGAAGAGAGAATAAAGAGAAGAATGATATACAAATGTGTATTTTCGTGTGACAATACATGAGTATTTATACTACTCTACTCTACAGGTTCCTTCCTTTTTGAGAATCATGCTCCTTTCCTATTTGAGCTTCCACACGCCTGCACACGCATGCACACGCTTTCACACGTCTGCACACGCCTGCACACGCTCCTTTTCATACAAGGCATAGCGATTCATTTTCTTTTAATATCCTTTTATGTTAATATAAGTGTCTCCTAGTTGAATAAAATGATATCACAAACTGCAATTATCAAGCATAAATGTCTTTTAGTTGTGAATATTTGTTAAGTAACTTATTCGGTAATAATGTACAACAACTGTCTTCAAATAAGACATTAAAATGTTGTCACTACATTTTGTTTATCCATAATTTAATCGAGAATCAGGACAAAA
>JAWWMW010001232.1:154757-171329 GCA_035048345.1 Echeveria elegans
ATATTACATATCGTTTAAAAATTTTCGGGTCGGGTTTGGACGGGCCACGGGCATGGACAAATTTTCTCGGGTCGGGTCCGGGCATGAAAATGTGGCTCGAAAAATTCTCGGGTCGGGTCCGGGCCAGGGCCGACCCGTCCAAGCCCGTCCAACGCTCACCCCTATAAAATACGACCAATTTTATATTGTAATGCGAAGAATATAAGCAAAAATGTGCGTAAATAATAGACATTTACGACACCGATCAATCGGCTCAGTGATGATTATGAAGATGATGTTAAGGAATTTTGTAGATTTGCTACATCACACCAGATAAATTGAGTATGTTCATTGTCCATGTGTTGCATGTTGGAATAATAAAAAAGTGAAAGTTGCAGAATTGGAGAAACATGTTATTCTAAGAGGAATTGATCCTAAGTATAAGATTTGATATTGGCATGGCGAGCCTCAAGTTGATCTAGAATGGAAGAAAGATTATCTTACTGATATGATAAATGGTGTTCCAGATGACTTAGTGATAAGCCTCATATTATAGAATCATTGAAAATTGATTTTGAACTACATTTATATAAAGGATGAGAATCATTGAAAATTGATTTTGAACTACATTTATATAAAGGATGAGAAAGGTTTACTCAACTCTCCGTTGTGCTGAAGTTATTTAATCTGAAAGAAAAGTCGGGATTGGCGATAAGAGTTTTAGAGAGTTGTTGATATTGGTAATGAAATGCTTCTGGACGGTAATAAGCTTCCTCCCAGCTGTTTTGGGGCCAAAAAAGGTGATGTGTCCTATGAGTATTATTTACAATAAGATCCATGCTTGCTCTGATGACTGTATCTTGTATCGAAGTCCTTGCCAGGATTTGCATGATTGTCTAGTGTGTAAGTCCTCTAGGTACAAACCAAATAGGAGTCCTGGTCCTAACTCAGGAGGTATACCATGTAAAATGTTTTGGTACCTCCCACACTAACACCTCGTTTTCAGATACTTTTTACTAAAACTAAACCCTAGCTAGAAGCTTAGATGGCATGCTGAGAAAGATGGAAAAATGCGGCATCATGCATACTCTCCACAATAGGCTATATGACTGATCAAACATTTCCAGGGGTTACCAATGTTATCTATATTTTAATTTTTACATACTACATGTGTTTTGCAATCCATGTCTGCATATAAAGGAAGCCATAAATGTATCTTCTTCACACTGTTACATCAAGAAAAGAACAGTGAACATACAAATGACAAGAAAACTGAAAATCATAGAAATGATACATCAGCTGCAGGGTCTTGACAAGGAAAGGCATCATTGCCATGTAGATCTAAATCATCAAACTTCGCCACTAACTCACAAAACAATGAAACATTCCAGGGTATTTTAACACTAAAATAGTCCGATAATGAATACCATGCCACGTCCTTGCATTTAAAGGGCCCAGTTGGTAAAAGAACCGAGCTCTTCCCAGCTTTTGATGATAAAGGTAATCAAAAGCAACGATTTCTGGTATATACAGCAGAGTCCACAAAGAGTTGTCTCATAGACCCTGAACAAGTTGAATATTTGTATATGAACAATTTCTGAAGGGTATCATCACTATCCTTTGACATTCTTAATTAAATCGAATGAAGACACTTAAAAATTTTCGTCGGGACGACGGGAGTGCAACTAGTACCTAATCATAGAATGGGAGAAATGAGAACGTAGCCGAAACAAAACTGGAAAAAGACTTTTTGAGCGAAAGGTAAATTAGAGACATTTGTGGACCAAATTAAATGAGAAATGTTCTAAATAGATAGTCAGAAGAGACAAAAAGACTCCTCAATGTCAAGGGTTCAAACCCTGCCTTCACCACATTTTCCTAATGGGACTTTTACTCTTCATTTATGAGTCTTTGATTCCTCCCGCACCCATGCGTGGAGGCTGTTTTATTCTTTTCGTCTCACTGGCATGGAAGGTGTGTACGTATTACATGAAGTTGCCGATGCAATGGAGTTGCTATAGAGCCGCTATGAAGTTGATGTCGAGTCTTTGGGATGACGTCCCAGTATTGGTGAAGGTGTCGCTAGGCCTGCGCGTTAATTGATGATTATGTACTTGAATTAACTAGATATGCTATCCACTCATCGAAAAAAAAGAAGAGACAAATCTTGACTTCCAGGCTTACCTCGGCTACAAATGGCCCAGCATGTATGTCATCTTTGAATGCAGCATCTGGTATGCGGATGATTAAATGAGGACGTCCGGTAAAAGACTCAAAATCAATGTATCAGCTATCAACTATGACTCATTCTAAATACAAAACTAATCAGAAGGGCTACAATATCGTCAGGATTTCCAGACAACACGACTATGGAAGTGGATCGTGCAAAACCATACTGTGTTTATCAACCAAATCTAAATTGACAATACACCACCAGCTATGTAATAGATATGCCTATGGCTAACATGTGCTAGTCAAATACAATACAACTGTTCATCAGATAGATACTTCATGCTGAATGATTTCACTGGCCATAAAAAGTTGTAGTTTTCCATCATTTGTGTACTGATCTTACCCCTTTGTAAATCTAAAATATCAAAATGTTCAATACAACGTGTCAAAAAAATGGCAGCCTAGATATGTATCATTCTGTATCAACCATCAAGAAGAGTAAGAATGCTCCGTGGTGTCTCTTTTACTAACAAAGTGATCCCCATGGATTGCAAAGAGTTATTTTTCCCTTCTTTTTTTTTTTTTTTGTAATACTCTACAACAACTATCAGGAAGAGGAGAAAACTGCTTTGTTGCGTCTCATATACACAAAAGCGGTCCCCATTGATTGCAATTTTGTTTTTCATCTTTTAATTAATAGCTCAACCTTTTGGTTCAGTGCGCCGCAACTAGTTTGATTTCTGCAGAGAGTAAAGCAAAAAAAAAATGAAACAGAAATATAAAATATGTATGTAGACCCGTTTTGTACATAGATTTCTTAAGGGTCACCAGTGAAAAATAGCATGGGCAAGGAGTAGCCTAAATAGGTATCTCTGCTCAAGAGATGAATCAGGAAGCATGATGGATGCATCAAGTTACTTTCGCCTTTAAAATAAATAAAATTGAAGAGGGGAAAGAATTCTCAACCATACATGCCTTTAGTTGAAGAATCAGGTTCAACTATCCAGTCTTCCAATCCATGTGTAGAGAGTATTTGTCACGCAAAGCATCGATAACTACTTTTATAAGTATATCGACCATTTCATCCCCATCAACGGTGTTGCAGTATTCCAATTCAGTCTGTCGCCTCATCCTGTACCGCTCCGTGATTAATACTAATTAATCATAATTAATTCTTAATTAACCTTAATTAATTGCGGATCGGGTTGGGACGGATAAAATTTGCCTTAATTAGGGTCGGGCACGACACGACATTTTCGACCCGCGGCAGGCAGGTCCAATTTGCCTTCGGCCCGCCCCGTTGCCATTCCTAGTCTCCGTCGTTGCTCTCCGCTTCCCGCAAATTTTTCAAGTGCTGTAGAAAAAGAAAAAAAAATATTGCAGCCCTGGTGTATTACTTTTTCTTTAAATATTACGGTCGGTCAGTTTTAGGGTCTGTTCTTTTTACTTTTAATTAAAACTTGTTCATGTCTGTTCAGTTGAGTTCAGTTCAATTCAGTTTAGGTGATAAATATTCATTATTTTAAAATTTATTTTAAAAGCGTAATAAGACTTAAAACTATGAGTAGAAGCTTAATACATGTTCACTATTATCAAAATTATTTTTTAAAATGAAAAATAATATGCAAATATAATTAATTAATTTTAAATTTTTTTATTCCGTTCAATTCAATTCAAATCAGAGCTCAAAAGAACGCACCTTAATACTGCAACACCTACCGACTCCATTTTACCAGCCCTACTACAAAGCAGGCAGATCGATTCCTGAGCTTGTGGTTGATTCGTGGTGGTATTATACTACTCCAGTAGTCTGTTCTTCATTTCCTTTACTGCTGCTTCTTTCATTTTTCATCAAAACCTATCATTTCATCTGACATTTGTTGTTGCTTTTGTTTCTGGGCAACTAGAGTTTATCAGATTTTTTTTGTTTTCAAGTTAGTTCATCCCTGTACACAGCACAAAGCTTTGAACTTAGTTGTTCAGTTGTCAGATTGAATTGAGTTTTAGTTTCAGGAGGCCGGTGTGGTTGATGGCATCCGAATCAAGGGCTCAGCTGGTGCCGAGAGTTGCTGTGGCAGTCTATCTGGTGAAAGATAAAAGTAAAATTCTATTAGGGCGCCGTCGTTCCTCCCATGATGACTCTACCTTCGCTCTTCCGGGTGGCCACCTTGAATTCGGTAAGTATGCTACACTTCATGACATATCTCCTTATAGTTAGTTCTTACTTATTTCTGGTGAAGGGGAGAGTTTCGAACAATGTGCTGCAAGGGAAACAATGGAGGAAACGGGTATGGCTATCGAGAACATTGAGCTTATGACAGTGACTAACAATGTGTTCTTCAATACCCATTACGTAACGGTGCTTGTGAAGGCTACATGTGTAGATCCAGAGAAGCAGCCACTGAATATGGAGCCAGAAAAGTGCCATGGCTGGGATTGGTATGAATGGGAGAGTCTTCCTCAACCACTCTTCCCACCCTTGGAAAAAATGGTCAAGGCTGGATTAACTCCTTTCAGCACCACCTAATATACGCAGCATTCCCGACCCGTGTGCGTAATCAGCTTCTTCTTCTTCCAACCTTTTATTATTCGAGTTCAACTCTGATTGTGCATTGAAAGTTGTAGCCTAACTTCAGATTGGCCTTTTGTTATGCAAAGGCGAGGGTTTGCTAGTTGCAAAAAGTGGAGTTTTGAAGTTAACCACTATAAAATAACAATTTTCAAGCAGCTTATGGGACACCAACTATTTTTAATTCCTCAGTACTAGGGAAGTGAATTATACTGCTGCTTAGTCCACCTCTTCCATTTTGCTCTCTTCAGTAGCGTCTACCGGAACAGGCATTTCAGCATCTTCCTCAGCTACATCTTCTTCATCAATGTTAAGCCCAAGTTTGAGCATCCTGTGAATTCTGGCTGCAAAAGTGTTGGGATCCTCAAAGCTGAAACCAGACTGGAGCAGCGCAGTTTCAAAGAGCAACATCACCAGGTCCTTGACAGATTTATCATTCTTGTCTTCCTCAGCTCCTCCATGATTCCACTGTCGGCGTTGATTTCCATGGTCTTCTTGTTGGACATGTAGGCACCCATGCTACTGTCCCTCAGGGCCTGAGCCTTCATGACTCTCTCTATGTTGGCTGTCCAGCCATATTCCCCAGTGACCAAGCAGCAAGGTGAATCCACAATCCTGTCCGAAACCACTACCTTTTCCACTTTATCTCCAAGGATGTCCTTAACGGTCTTGCGCAGATTCTCAAATGACTTCTTCTTCTTCTTCTCCTCCTCCCGCTTCTTTTTCTCCTCGTCACTTTCCTTATCCAGTTTAAACCCTTCCTTGGTTGCTGAGACTAGTTTCTTTCCATCATACTCATTTAGCTGGCCAACAGCATACTCATTGATGGCATCCACCCTGAACAGAACTTCATACCCCTTCTTCAGTTTCTCCAAGAAGGGAGGATTCTCCACTGCTTTTTCTGCTCTCAATCTCACCAGTGATGTAGTAAATATCCTTCTGCCCTTCATCCTCGTGACATAATCCTCCAAGCTTGTCATCTCATCACCACTCTTGGTAGAGTAGTAACGCAGCAAATCAGCCAGCTTAGTTCTGACTATCCTCGTGGATCTTAAAGAACAAAATAGAATCAAATGTTTATTGATAAAATGAGTGGGTTTGACATACCCAGGGGGAAGGGGACAACCCCAATCACACTTTTACTGATTACATCACTCGGGTATATATAATAAAAATCTATTCTAAATATAGCTACTAATAAATTCTAATAATAAATATAAACCTAATTAATACCTATAATAAATTACAAAGAATTAATGCTAATAATTAATACTAAAAAATTATTTTCTAACACTCTCCCTCAATTTGAACTTTCTGAAAATGTTGAAATTGCACTTTATGATCGGCGTCGACTGAGAATTTTTGGGTGTGGACATATGGGCCTTGACTGATGAACTGGGCTAAGGGCTCTCCAACTTCATGGAAGACAGACACTCGATTAGGGTTTGAGCTGTGAGATTTGATCTTGACATTTGTAGCAAAGATGAAGCGGTCGTTACGGCGATGCGGGTTACAGCCATGGTTGAGATCCGGCTGCGGTCGAGTTTTCTGCAACGGCATAGACGCCGTTGACAACCGTTGCGAGTGAGAAATGATGGAGAGAACGGAGTGGAGCGTCGACCGACTGTGAGCGTGGTGGAAGTTTGGTGCGACAACGGCTAGGTGGTGTGGCAATTTCAGATCCGGAGTTTACGCGGCAACGGGAGCGGCACAGAAGAGGGCGGAGTTGAAGGATCAAAGTGGTGCTAATCTCGATTTTCCATAGCTTCTGTTTCTGTTGTTGATGGATCTGGCGAAGCTTATGATGGTTGATGGCGTTTTTTTTAAGAGGGGATGGCGTCGATTGAGATATCTTGCTCAATTTTTGTAGGAGCAGCTGCTGATAAACACCCAGGAGTTGAACAATATGAGAATTTTGAGTTGCTGAACTTGATTGTGGGATTGCAGCTGCTGCTCCATTAGGTGAACTGTAGGCAGGTATGATGAAGTGCACGGATGATAAGAGGGGATGGCAGCTGCTGCTCAGTTAGGTGAACTGTAGGCAGGTATGATGAAGTGCACGGATGATTGTAATAGGGTTGGAGTTAGCGGTGGACAACTGTTGAAATTGATATTAGCAGCGAAAACGGGATATGACGGAGGCGTTGGCCATTCCGCCGGAAGACTGGCTGTGATACCATCTTAAAGAATAAAATAGAATCAAATGTATATTGATAAAATGATTGAGTTTGACATACCCAGGGGAAGAGGGGACAACCTCAATCACATTTTTACTGATTACATCACTCGGGTATATATAATAAAAATTTATTCTAAATATAGCTACTAATAAATTCTAATAAAAAAAAAACTAATTAATACCTATAATAAATTACAAAGAATTAATGCTAATAATTAATACTAAAAAATTATTTCCTAACAGTGGACACCCAGCTTCAAGTTCTTAGAAAAGGCCTCATAAAATTTGTTTTAGTCTTCCTCTCATTGAACATCTCAATTCACTTCTTCACCAAGTTCTTCCGGTTCACCTTCAGGATCTTATTCTGCTGCAACATTTTCACGAGAAATGTTGAGAGGCAAGTCATCGGAATCCACAACTCCCTTGACAAATCCAAGGTAGAGCTGAGCTCCTCACAATTGTCCAAGATGAACACCATTCTGACATAGAGCTTGATATTGTTCATCTTCTTCCTGGTGTCAAACAGATCAGATGGCGCCCTTCTAGGAACAAACAGAATGGCCTTGAACTCAACCTGGCCCTCCACAGAGCAGTGCTTGACAACAAGGTCAGTCATTAGTTAAAGTTTTGTAAAATGAAGCATACTCTTCCTTGGTAATCTCTTCAGATAAGTTTCTGTTTGTTGATAAGTTGACACTCGTGAGAAACCTCCTTGATATTTTTCTTCTTTTTTCTCGGACATGGATTCCTCCTCATCCACATCCTCAACTTGACCTTCACCTTCCTCTTTCTTAGAAACCTCCTCATCCTCAACATCACTGATTTCCTTCTCAGTGCTCATTTCCGTCCCCAAGTAGATCGGGTAGCTGATGAATTCAGAGTGCTCCTTTATCCTCATTTGCTAAAATTACTCCAAATGCAAGACATTAACGTCTAGTCGAAAAGTAGCAAAGACCGCAACAACAAGTTATTGAAAATGAGTGAAATGATTCAACACACCTGATCTTCCTTGAGGGACTGCGGAGCGGTTCACCATTAAGATCACGTGTAACTGTGAACGAACCACCAGCCTGAGACTCCCAGACATATTGGTCATCATCATTATGCTTAGTGGCGACCACAACCTTATCAGCCACCAAACAAGAGAGTAGAAACAACACACCAAACTGGCCAATCATGCTCGCATAAGCACCGGCTTGCAACGCCTAACCTAGCAATCGTGCCGAGGTTCTTTACCAGATCAGCCTTGGTCATACGAATACCACTGTGTCAATGATGGATAGCGTCTTGCTAGCTTTATCAGGCATGATTCTGATGAACAGATCCGGCTGTGCATCCAGTTTGCTCGTCTGTATCTGATCTTGTCCAACGCCTACAAGTTCACAAAATGTCATCAATCAAACCGATCTTCTCAAAACTAGACGAATCTCAGAACTGGTCGTTACAAGAAGATTTCAATCGACTAAACTTTCCATCCTATTAAATAAAATGAATTGGTGACAACACTACTTACATCAGAAGAGTTGCATCAAATTGATTAGTTGTGATGTTCTAGAAACTCCATCGCGTTGCGTTTTAGTCACAGTATTTCAAAACATATTACGAGGAGTTATTTGCCCACTTATACAATACAGGTGAAATTTCATATAGTTATGAAATATTTATATCAACCACCGATACAACATCAAACAATTTTAATTAACCATTTTCAATTGGGTATGGATCAAATAAAAAGGGTGTTTTAGAATAAAAAGATCATGTCCATTCATTTGATTCATCCTACGCCTCAGATTAGATCACAATATTAAATAATTTTTTAAATGAAAATGGCAAATATGAAAACATATAGTATTTGAATTAATAATATTATATTTTACATTAATCCCAAATTTCTTACTCGACATTATTGAATGAATATTCACCTCATTATCACAGTAAAAAAAATAATGTTTGAAGAGATAACAACATGCTGATCGGAAAGAGATGAGCCGTGAAATTTCTGTCCTCTGTTGATGTACATAATTCATGAATCTGATGTACTTTTTCATGTACAGTTTTTTCTGTCCTCTATTTGAGTTATATAATTCTCAAATTGTCTAAAAATAAAATGTCTGAAATACCCTCAAATATTAAATAATTATTTTTTATTTTTATTAAATAAATATTAATTATATAATCTCATCATTTGATCTCATCAGAATATATGACTGAGATCTCTTTATTTATATATTTATAGGTGTTTTTACCTGATACCTTCAAAAAAAAAAAAAAAAAAGTAAAAAAAGTAAATACACATACTCCACTCATAAATAACAGAGAAGGAGATTAGGAAAGGAGAGAAGACGAAGCGGAGGCTCCATCCACCACCACACGACGACTGAGATTCCTTCCTAATTCATTCATCAACAATCATACGTGGCATTTCCAACCACCACCACCACGGCCACCGTACCTCCCGAATTAACCTAAACCCTATTTTCCTTCGATCCTCCACACCACACACACTCTCTCTCTCCCTTCTTCCGATCAATTTTCTAATTTTTCACCTCTCATGGCTACCTCGACTGTAACGTCATCTTTCTGCACGTGGTTGGTCGCCGCTTGCATGTCTGCTACTTCCGACAACGACCTACCTCTTCCCACCACCAACTCCATGCTCTCCAGGAAGCGCAGATTTCTTACCAAATGCGCTGCTGGACAGTATCACTCCCGCGCTGATTCCTCCATTTCGGCAGTCTCTGGATCTGGTTTTAGAGGACTCATCAGCTCTTTTGACCCTTGTTATGATTTTACTACCTCACTCTTTGGATCCTCTTCTGTAAAGTTGAATCGCAAGCAGCGCCGTGCTGCCAATCGTGCCGTCCCTTCTGCTGGTAACCAAACCTAATCAGACCAATTGTCACTGTTTTGTTTCGTTGCTTCAGTTGGCATATTCTCAGGATTTAATGGACTGGATTTGTATGTTAGTTTAGTTACTCACTTGATTGCGTTGCTTTTTTATTTTTTATTTTTTTTTGGATTTTCTCTTTTGTCTCTTTTGATTGCAAAATTGTTTCACAAGGTGTATTGTGGCATAAATGTTATTGATTTTGGACAAGTCGGTAATGGCTGATTTGTTTTGCAGTTCACATGTGAAGACATTAATTTGACATGTGGGTTAATCCATTTGCAGCAATGATTCATGAGAAACTGATGATGGATTGTTAGATGTACATATTGTTACTCGTATGTATTTACTCTTAGGGGCCGCACGACTTGCATGTCCTCTTATATTTTATCAGTTTTTTTATTATCTAGTTTTTATCTTCCATGCATTCACCAGCCTGCTTGCACATTGTTTAGGAGACACCATGGCTGTAGCCTTGCAGCCTGCGGAAGAAGTAACGAGCAAGAAGAAGCCTTCTACTAAGCAACGGCGGGTTGTTGTTACAGGGCTGGGTGTGGTGAGCCCTGTTGGTCATGAACCAGATGTCTTCTACAATAATCTTCTTGACGGAGTTAGCGGCATTAGTGAGATTGAGACTTTTGACTGCGCCCAGTTCCCCACAGTAATTACCTCACACATTACATGATTTCATTAGGATTATTTATTCAACAATTCAGCTTCATACCTTTTCATGCCTTAGAAAATTGCGGGAGAAATCAAGGAGTTCTCCACTGATGGCTGGGTAGCACCCAAGTTTTCCAGGAGGATGGATAAATTTATGCTTTATTTGATGACCGCTGGCAAGAAAGCCTTGGTAGATGGTGGCCTAACCGAAGATGAGATGGCAAAACTTGATAAAACGCGATGTGGAGTTCTGATCGGCTCCGCCATGGGTGGCATGAAGGTAAAATGCTGACAATATCCAACACCAGCATCATTAATGTGCACTGATGAAGAAGAAAATTTGGGTATTTATTCATAATGTAGAATAGGCACAGGCAGAATAGTCATGCTAGTTGATGCGCATCAAATGTGTGAAATGCTAGCTGTGTTCATTGTTGATTGTAATTTGTGAGTATCTAATTATGTCCCAACCATGTCTTTTGCTCACATAGGAGGTTGAACTGTCATTGTATGCCATTTTTCTGTATTGCTCCCAGTTATCTTGGCCAAGCTGTAGTAAAAAAAGGGGAACTGTGATATCTAACACAACTAGACGTGGAATCATGATCTCATTATTGTTTTTTTCATTCCCAACCTATCTTGTTCCTTTTGTTGATTACTAATTTAGTTTTTATTTTGAACAGGTCTTTTATGATGCCATAGAAGCTTTACGGGTGTCTTACAAAAAGATGAACCCCTTTTGTGTGCCTTTTGCAACTACAAACATGGGATCTGCCATGCTTGCAATGGATCTGGTCAGAACTAATTTATTTGAACTGAGTAGCTACTACTCGGAGAACAATGAAACCTACCGACTGTAGTAAAATCCTGGTCTTCTTGTTTAATTGCAGGGATGGATGGGACCCAACTATTCAATATCAACTGCTTGCGCCACCAGCAACTTTTGTATATTGAATGCTGCTAATCATATAGTCAGAGGAGAAGCTGTATGTGTTCCTTTTTTAGTATATCATTGTGTTAAAGTGAGATGTGGTCTACATATACTGTCTAATCCATCATTTAGGCTGATACTGTGGTCAAGAGTTTTGAAAGCCGCTCATGAAATTTCAAAAATAACTTTGCTCGCAGGATATGATGCTTTCTGGTGGTTCGGATGCAGCCGTTATACCAATCGGTTAGTGCACCTAGCTTCATTGATTTGAATCCATTTTCACATACAATCATTTGGTTTCTTTACCTTTTGTTCATATTACCTTGTAGCTGTACATGGGTTGACAATGCTTTTTCCTATTGTTCAGGCCTTGGGGGTTTTGTAGCGTGTAGAGCTCTTTCACAAAGGAATGCTGATCCTACCAGAGCTTCACGCCCTTGGGACTCGGTACTGTTTCCACTTTTCACGTGATGCTATATATCCTTGAAAGTGTGATCCAAGTATCCACGCAAACCCAAGCAAAGTATTGGGATTCAATGTTCCGAGAGGGATGAATTTACTGATGTTTTGTATATTCAACTCGAGTTAACTAAATGTTTTTTTTTTTCAAACAAAGAATCGCAGAATATCCAAAATTTTGGTAGTATATGTTAATGTTCCATTGATCATTGATCATTGAGACTGTTTATCTAAAACAGAATCGTGATGGCTTTGTCATGGGGGAAGGAGCTGGAGTCCTTCTGTTGGAGGAGTTGGACCATGCTAAGGTGTGGCTCATGCAACCTTTTTCACATTCTCGTTTTTTTCTCATGTATTCAATATAAATTATTTTCCCTATACTCGAATAAAAAGTTTGCTGTGTGAATTTTGGTTTTACAGAACAGAGGTGCGACGATCTATGCCGAGTTTTTGGGTGGAAGCTTTACTTCTGATGCTTATCACATGACTGAACCACACCCTGAAGGTAATTTAATGAACTAATTTTATCCATGTTTTGATTTTTGGCATTGCGTGTTGAGAATTTCTGCAATATCTATGAAATAAAATATTTTTTAAAAGCTCTCATTTTGCTCTGAGGTTTGTTTCAGTATTCCTCTGTACGTATCCATTAGGTTGTGATGGATTAAACATTGTTGCATGATGCATGATTTGTGCTGCACTTATGCATCTTACACTCCAAGAGCACTCATATTACATATCATTTGTGGCCTTATGAAGTTTTTGGGCCACAATTCAGGTTCCATATAATAAATTATAACAAATGAGCTCCACAACTAAACAATACAAAGCTGTGCATCCTACATTCTCAGCTAACTGCCTTCCAGCTTAATGAGGATTTCTTTCACCCAATGTTAACCAGGGGTTGGTGTAAGTCTCTGCATTGAGAAAGCATTGAAAGATTCTGGAGTATCCCGGGAAGATGTGAACTACATAAACGCACATGCTACGTCAACACCAGCTGGAGACATAAAAGAATATCAAGCTTTAATGCGTTGCTTTGGACAGAATCCAGAGGTATTTTACATACATCCTACATTTATGTTATGTCATTAGCTTGAGACATGTTTCATTCTAACATTTGCTCAAATACCAATAGTTGAGAGTTAACTCAACAAAATCTATGATTGGGCATTTGCTTGGGGCTGCTGGTGCAGTGGAAGCGATTGCTACAATACAGGTGAATCAATTGCTCGATTATTCTTTGTTTGGCTTCCCGCCCATTGTCTGACTCTCAAGGAAGTGTCGTTACATGCCATCAATTGTTTGATTTTGTATTTATCAGCAGTACCTTGAATAATTTGGCTATACTGCTTATAATTTTCTTATTTAATTTGCAATTCAGAGTGAGAGATTTCTCAGATCCGCATATAACATGAACAGCACCGAATGTAAATGATACACGCGTTATGCTTTTAAAATATGAAATTATATTAGAAAAAATCAAGTTGGGTTGTTTTTGTAGCACTATTTGCGTAGTTCAGTCATTTTACTAGAGAGCTCTTTATGTTTTGTTGACACAGTTGTTGGCTGCTTATTGAATAATGTGTATCGATTCGAAAAGGGTGTTTAAAATCAGTGGTGTGTTGCAGGCAATACGAACAGGATGGGTGCATCCAAATATTAATCTTGAGAACCCCGATGAATGCGTGGTATGATACTGTCTCTAGTTTCCCCCTTTCCATTCTGGAAACAAACTCTCAATATAATCCATCGTTTAGGATAAACAATATGATCACTGAAGAAGGCCAAGATACACAAAACCTATGGGGTGTTTTCTAATAGTTCACTGGTATCATTTGTTCGATTTGATTGTTGACCTCTTCTAAAAAAATATGACAGGATACGAGAGTGCTGGTTGGACCGGTTAAGGAAAGACTTGAAATAAAGGCTGCCCTATCAAATTCATTTGGGTTTGGCGGTCACAACTCTTCCATAATTTTTGCCCCTTATAAGTAAACGCCATGGGCAGAGTCAGTGAGCCCCTCCCTAGAGCAGGTAACTTCATCTCAGTTATATTTTTATACCCATTGTACGGTAATGAGTCTAGTGACGTTGTTGATGGCACTCACAACCATCTCCTTTCTGATTCACATGTTTATGACAATGCTGCAGTTTCTAGCCACTGTAGCTGTCTTGTAATGAAGTAGTAAGCAGACCCTTGTACAAGCCGGATAAGGAAGACCAAGGTCATTTATGGATGGTACAGAATCTTTTTCAATCTGATATTACATTGTTCCGACGAGTCTCTCGACATACATATGGATTCAGTCATCATAAGTCTCCCTTAAGTGGTTAAATTAGCTTGAGCTGTTTCAACGCCTCTACCAGCTGCCACCCTGTACAACAACAAAATTAGATATTTCTGTTAACGCATCTTCCCTTGTTAAAATTTATATTATCCTTTGACAAGTCTTTTATAGCATATCTGGATCATTTAGCATTATATTTTTAACTAGTGGGTGACCCGTAGTTTCGACGGAATTTTTTTTCATATTTTAATTCAATTTTATTAAAGATTTTCAACGAATATAGTTTCATTAAATTATTTTTAATTTTGTGACAACCCGTCATCCCGAATGAGAAATATAGATGTAAAAAAATTGGTCATTTTATCCTTATTCCGGTTATGTAAAAAAATTGGTCAAGTTTTCCTTATTCCGGTTTTTTATTTTTAAATATTTAAATTTTTTTATTTTTTTATTTTTAATCATTTAATTATTTTTTTATTTAGTTAAGGGTTAGGCATTTAGTTAGGTTTCGTTGGTAATGTACGGAATCTAGTTAGATTTTGTCCCTAAATGTGTGTTGATATAGTTAGATAGGTTTTTATATATATAGATAAAGTGGTATAGAAGTATAAGAACCTAGATCTAGTACATAAATTCTGATGAACGCTCAGGCCTAAAGGCACCACCACTAACACCACTAATGCACTCGCATTCGTGACTACCAATCAATAACACCGCCATAAAAAGACTAAGGCGACTAAACCACAGCCTATCACACTAAGGCGACTAAACCACAGCCTACCCGATTACCGTTACCCGATTCGCGACATCTGATCCGGTAATGCGTGTAATGTTGATTTTGGTATAAGTTCATCATTGACTGTGTAGAAGCATGTGTAGAAGCAGTGATACTCAAAACATGTTTTAATCAAATGAAGTAGAGTTTCTTCCATTCCATCGTATAAAATGTACAAGTGGACATTCCATTCTTATTGTTCATTCCATTATCTCTTTCATTTCATAGCATTGTCATTCCATTCCATTCCATCTAGGGATGCCCATCCGGGTGACCCGGACCGAGACCGGAATTTCTCCGGGGATGACTGGAACCCGGATTTTTGGAGAAAGGACGACCCGGAGACCACCCGGTTTTTTCCTTTGTTTTTTTGGGTTTTCCGGATTTGGACCGGATCCGGAACGGGACCGGAAAAATAAAAAATGACCCGGGGACCGGAAAATTTCGGTCCGGTCCAATTTTTTGCATTCCTAATTCCATCTAACCCAACATAAGGTCTCAAAATTTCTCAAAGTGGCCGAGAGTTTGCCCGACTATGCTAAAGATTGCTTTGATGGGGTCTGCAGAGCCATTGATATCTATCTTGAGGTAAGCTTTACTACCACTCTCAGTGTTTTCTTGCCTTATCCATGATGAATGATCAACACGACATATGTGGAAATCTATAGGATAATATGCCTAAATTGTCTTCAATTGAGTGTTGCAAAAAAAAAAAAAAAAAAGGGATGCTTTTGGGTAGTAATGAGTTAAGTGTCACAAGTCACTCTAAACTTTGCCCAATTTTATACGGACTTTAGTCTTCAGTTCAGTTAAGTACTTCATTGAAGTTTTTTAACTTCAACGCATGGACCCAAATTTTAGTTCCTGTATAAGTTGTTCTGGTCCTGAGGGATGAATACCCTTTTTTGACATGTGACCTTTTTCAGTTTTGCGTATGGGTGCAAGTAGCTGGTTCCCTTTGTCCTGAGACTAGGTTTTTTCCCAACTCCTGAATTTAGGCACTGTTCCACCATGAAGAATACTAGTTTTTTTTGATGCACAGTCCAAACGTTGATTACATTTAAAATATGTAATTGTAAAAAACAATCGATAAAGTAATAGATAAGTATGAAAATTTTGAAATGAAATGAAAAATGTAACTGCCAAAAAGCACTCCCCAATTACATATAGGATAATGATGGTGCTCGAACTGTAAGAATATTAAGTGCCCTTATAATTATTTATCTTATTAATTGATCAATTATCATATGTATCATAATATATTATTTGTAATTACTTGATGGACGTAATTGCAATTAACATAACTAATTAGAGTGTTTCCTTAGGTGTATTATAAATATAGATTATGACAACTAAAGAGAAAATAATCAACATCATCATACGGCCAAAACTAAAAACCCTAAAGGGATTTTCGAGCCTCGAATTTTTTGTCTCTCTACTCACTAATTTCTAGGGGAGAGCAAAGTACGGGAATTTCACTTTTTCCCATTTTTCCCGTCCCGTTTTACCATTTACCGAAAAAATGGGGAAAAAAACAGGAAACGGTAAAAGTTTTCGAAAACGGTAAATTCCCGTTTTTCCATTTTCCCGTATATATATTTATTATATATTTAATTATTTATATTTTAAACTTTATTAAACAAATTAGTATTAAAATTAGAGATGTT